>ONZH01006972.1:0-40337 GCA_900303285.1 Rhinella marina | reverse complement strand
TCTACCACGAGTTTTGTGAAAACCCGAGGAGCGGATGATATTCCAAAATGGTAGTGACACGAATTGGTAATGCATGACAGAGCCCCTGGGAGACCTGAGGGCGAACCGCAGAAATTTTTGGGACTGTGGAGATATGGGGGACGTGATAATAAGCGTCCTTCAGATCTATGGAACACATAAGAGAGTCTTTTTCTATTAGAGGAATGGTGGAGTTGAGAGTTTCCATTTTGAATTTCCTGTACACTATATGAGTGTTTAGTTCTTTCAGGTTTATAATGGTACGGAAGGACCCTCCTGGTTTCTGCACCAGAAAAAGGTTGGAGTAAAACCCCTGTCTTATCTGAGATGGGGGAACCTGAATTACCACTCCTAGACTTAGTAGGTCCTGGACCCCCTCCCAGATTCTTCCTAGAAGAGTGGCGGATCTTTGGGAGGTTATACAATAACGTCTTGGGGGAGGAGAAGAGAATTCTATCTTGTAACCGTCCCTTATGATGTTTAAAGCCCATGGATTTGAGGAGACCCGCTCCCACTGGGACAGATAGTTCCTCAATCTCCCCCCCAGAAAGCCGTCATTGTTTATCAGAACTTTTATTCTGGGGATTGAGGAGGAAACCCCTTCCCCGGCCTCCTTTAGGGTAGCTCCAGCGACCCGTTTTGCCCTTGCCCCTGTAAGATCTTTCTTGTGTACCATAGGGGCAAAAGGAGAATCTTTTCTTTTGTGGCCTATCCTCTGGGAACCCTTTCTTTTTATCCGTGGCTTTTTCTAGGATCTTATCCAGCACAGGCCCGAATACGTATTCACCCGAGAAGATAATTGAACAGAGCTTCATTTTGGAGGTTTTGTCACCCGACCATGACTTCATCCATAGCGCTCTCCTGGCTGCATTGGAGAGAGCAGCATCTTTCGCAGAGAACCTCACCGTCTCCGCTGAAGCATGTGCCAAGAATGCTGTGGCAGATTTAAGCAAAGGAATAGACCCGAGGATTTCTTCTCTAGGGGTTTTGTTTTTTAAATGGCTCTCAAGTTCCTTTATCCAGAGATACATGGATCTGGCTACCGAAGTGGCTGAAATGTTAGTTTTTAGGCTAAACATGGCAGCCTCCCATGATTTTCGAAGGAGGCTGTCTGCTTTCCTCTCCATGGGGTCTCTAAGTTGGGAGGCGTCCTCAAAGGGAAGCGAGGTTTTTTTATTAACTTTGGCTACCTGGACGTCTATTTTAGGAATTTTGTCAAAAATTTTTGATTCTGCAGGATCGAACGCTAGCCTATTCTTAAATTCCCGGGAAATGCCCAGCCTTTTTTCTGGGTTAGACCATTCATCCATAATCATATCTTTCACATTTTCATTAATGGGAAACACACGAGACCGTTTAACTCTTAAGCCCCCGAACATTTCCTCTTGAATGGAGTGGGGTTTTTGAATATCCTCAATACCCATGGTATCCCTGACCGCTTTCAAGAGGTCGTTCATTTCAGAGGAGGAAAAAAAGAATTTTCTTGACTCCTCGACTATTTCTCCTTCAGATAAGGCTTCCTCATCTTCATCCTGATGAGAAGGAGAAGCGTCTAGGTCGACCATTTCAGACTCTGGGGACGAATCCCTTAATAATCGTGGACGTTTTGGAGGCAAGAGACCGGTATCTTGTCTGAGAGATGCCAATGAGGATTTAACTTCATCCTGAATAATGGTTCTCAATTCATGCATCATGTTAGGGCCTGTTCGTCTTTAAGAACTTCAGCGATGCACTCTTTACATAGTTTTTTGGAATACTGATCCGGTAGCCTCTTGAAACACTGGATGCATTTTAAAGGCTTTCTGGGCTTCTTCTGAGCCTCTTTAGATGCCTAATAATAAGAGGATAATATATCAGTATCCATAAAACCTTTGCTATGCCCCCAGGGCAAGGGGTGAGACTTATATAGATATAGGCAAAAGTCTTTGACCCCATAGATAAGCAAAAGTTATGCTAAAAGTACGGCTGCCAAATAGCCCCCCCCTTTGGGGAACTCACAGTTTGCAGGGACGGAGACTCCAGCTCCTTAGATGCCTGTAACTCAGGACCCGACATCTTCAGACCTCAGATCATAGTGGCAACCTGCTTACCGCTTTTTGAATCCCCCGGGCCCGTACTCGCTTCACTTCCGGGACGCCGGCTCCACGGTGGAACGCGGAAGTGACGTCATGCGCACGTGTGAATAGCGCGTCACCCACCTGCGGCCGCGCGGGATCCCGAACGTCCAGTCGGCAGACGCCGCGGCCGCGATAAGCAGTGAAATGGAAAACCTGCTTAACCCACTAGGGGAAAGGAGGTTTAGGCAGCCGGGGAGAGGCACCTGATTTACAGGGTACGATCCCCCTTTCTTGTCCCCTGCCCAGCTTTGGAACAGGTCCGCCGGAGGACAGAGGACTCACCCGGGCTACAGCAAACTGCAAGGGAGGACAGAAGACCGCCGATGCAGAGCCCAAGGTAAAATAAAAGAAAAATATTTTCCACTTCACCCCCCTGACTGGCAGGGAGGCCTCTCTCTGTCCTGGCCACTGTAGGGGCAGGAAAACACTGGTGTGGTGATGGGAGGAGTGCCTTTTAAACTCTCTCTGTTCCTGCCCCTACAGAGGTCAGGGGGTCAATCTCATGTTGCCTGCCGTCATGGTGGTGAAATGGAAAACTACACTACAAGCCTTCATGCACACACCCGTATTTCTCATTTGTGTAGTATCCAAGTTTTTTGTGGATAGCACACTGACCCATTCATTTCTATGGGGCCATGCACACAGCTGCATTTTTTGAGGAGCTTAGGCTACATTCACACGACCGCACACGGTGTGCACTCCGCATCTTTTGCGGCCCCATGGAAACGAATGGGTCCCGATCTGAGCCGCAAAATATACGTATCGGAGGCCGCAAAAACAATTGTTGTGTGGATGTAGCCTTATGCAAATTAGAGAACACTCCTATTCTAGTCCATGTGGAAGAGAACAGTCCTTTCTATTAATGGAAGGGAGAAAAAAAAAAAATACTGAAAAACCCAAAGAAGGTATGTATATTTTGCGGATCCGTTGTTTGCAAACCAAAAAAAAAAAGAAATGGCTTTGGACATGAAGTCCGAGAAGCTGCACACAATACAAAAACTTGCCAGTTTTCACCATAATCACCTTCTCAAAATTAGCAATTTAAACCCAAAATTATTAACAAAAAGTTCAGTCAAAATACTAGAAGCTGTAGTATTTAATTGCACCATGATCAAGGTAAATAAAATACAAGCCAGTAGAGGAGTATTCCTATATGATTAATAGCAGTACAGTGATCTCTCAAGATACAATGGTCTCAGGATACAATATTTACAATCAACATGGCCATTTCTCTGGTAAAACACCTGAACTGGTTGTGTAGTAGCTCCTCTTCACAGTACAGTGCGGTACTACGTCTCCTGTACTGCCCTGTCTGTGCTAGGATGAGCTGCACCTTCTGACACCAGGTGAGGAAAGCTCCATTTTATTTTTCTGGCACATTGTGTGTACTGTGAAGGGCCCTAAAGAAGCTGCTGTTCTCATCATAGAAAGTGATTCACATCTTCAACATCTCTCCCTAACTACTATATAGAAGACAGTAGAAAAAGAAACCGGGGATATTGTGCGTGGTGCGCTTGTGGGATAAAATGGAAGGCAGGTGGTCGTAAAAATTGATGAACTTGGCAAAAGTTTGTTTATTAAAAGGCCAAAAAGGGTACAGAATTGTAACTGATTACCTGTAAAACCTGCCGACTCCAGTATGTAGGGTGTACAGCCGGCCCTTTAAAAATTAGGATCAGGCGGCATTTCTAGGAAGCGCCCCTGTTCTTTTTTCTTTTTCTCCATTAGGTCCTAACTATTATATGTAAGAACTTGCTTAGTTGTCTGCTTATGTTTCTAAAATCTTAATTTTTTTCTTATCCTGGAATACTTTGGGGCTCTGGGGCCAATTATTAGTTTTCCATAGAGTTATAGACTTAAAGGCTATGTACACCTTTGGGGAATTTTTTTTTTTTTTTATCATTATTTCATTATAGTTATTTTTGAGCTAAAAAAAAAAAACAAAACAATTTTTTCAATTGGTCTTTATTAAAAATATGTAATCTTTTTTGTGTACATTTGCTCTCTTTTCCGTCATCTGGGGAGCAGACGGACTCCTCTCTGCTCTCTGACATTATAAACACTCATTAAAGCTCAAATCCTTATCTTACTGATAAGAATGTGGATTAAATAAGTGTTTATGACCTCTTAGGCTACTTTCACACTAGCGTTTTAAAATTCCGGTATTGAGTTCCGTCATAGGGGCTCAATACCGGAATAAAACGCTTCAGTTTTGTCCCCATTCATTGTCAATGGGGACAAAACTGAACTGAAGACAACGGAATGCTCCTGAAAGCATTCCGTTCCGTCTTCAGACCGGAGAACAAACCGCAGCATGCTGCGGTTTGCTCTCCGGTCCAGGCATCCGCACCAAGACGGATCCGGAATGACCCCCAATGCAAGTCAATGGGGGTGGATCCGTCTGGTGTGACCATAATGGTAACCGGATCCGCCCTCCATTGACTTTCAATGGAGTCCATTACGGATCCGGGTACACATAGACACATACAGACATAAACATACACACACAAAGACATACAAACACACATACATACTTACATGCTCCCCGGCAGGTCTTCGGAGCGTCAGGACGGCTCACACAGGTCACGATTCCCCACAGCGCCCTCTGCTGGGCGCCTGGTGGAATCGTCAGATGACGATTCCACCAGGCGCCCAGCAGAGGGCGCTGTGGGGAATCGTGACCTGTGTGAGCCGTCCTGACGCTCCGAAGACCTGCCGGGGAGCATGTAAGTATGTATGTGTGTTTGTATGTCTATATGTGTGTGTATGTTTATGTGTATGTATATGTATGTACTGTGTGACATGTGTGGGGCCGGAGCGCGGTTCCGGCTCCACACATGTCACTGCGGCAGGCCTGATCCGGCAGCACCCTTCACCTGCCGGATCAGGCCTGCCGCCAGTGTGAAAGTAGCCTAAGGCCTCATGCACACGAACGTGTGCTGGCCGTGCCTGTGCTGCGGGCCGCAAACTGCGATCCGCAATGCACGGGCACTGACCGCGAGGCCACCGCATGCGGATCGTGGACCCATTCACTTGAATGGGGCCCGCGATCCGCATCCGAGGGTCCGCACCACAAAAAAGTAGTGCTTGCGCTACTTTTTTGCGGTGCGGAGGCACGGCCAGAAACACCACAGAAGCACACCGTAGTGCTTCCGTGGTGTTCCGATCCGTGCCTCCGCATCTCCCGGATCGTGGACCCATTGAAGTGAATGGGTCCGCGATCCGTGATGCGGGCTGCACATGGCCGGTGCCCGTTTATTGCGGACCCGCCGTATGCGGCCCGCAGCACGGGCACGGCCAGCACACGTTCGTGTGCATGAGTCCTTAGGCTGAGTTCACTCTTCAGTTTTTTGATCGTTATTTCCATCAGTGATTGCGAGCTATAACCAGGAGTGAAGCTACTCTGAGATCAAGTGTAACGGAAAGGTTAGCACCTGTTCTGTGTTTTTGGCACACAATCACCGATGAAAATAACTGATCAAAAAACTAAAGTGTGAACTCAGCCTTAGTAATTTAGAGAGAAGGGTTATTAAATGACCTGCACAAAGTTAAAATAGCAGTCACACAGCTAGAAAAACAGTTAACCCTTTGTGACAGAACGGCTGAATATTTTTATTAAAGATGAACTGAAAAATAATTTTTAGCCCAAAATGAGTAAAATGCAATCATAAAAAAATTGCCCCCAAAGGTGTACATAGCTTTTAAGGTTTCTGTAAGACATCAGTTTATAAATATGAATACATTAACAGGACAAAAAAAAATATCCTAAGCGAACAACATCAATACAACTGATCTTATGCCAAGTACAGACCTTATTTCTGGCGATGAGTGAACTTGAGTTTTGAAATTCGGCATACAGATTCAGGTTATCTAAGAATCCCGTTACGGATTCTGCTACCATGGACCATAACGGAATTCTATTAAGGCAGTATATGCTAGCCATAGACTTCTATTATGACGGAATGCAATATGGAATGCCTCTTTATAGGCTTTCGTGGTGCATGTTGTCATAGAATTCCGTTATGGTCCGTGGTAGCGGAATCCATAACGTGTTTCTTAGATAACCCAAACCTGTACGCCGAACTTGAAAACACAAGTTCGCTCATCATTATTTATGAGGTCTTAGTAGTTTACAGATAATTTTTATTAGATGACCGACACGAAGTGAAAGTAAAACTACCAGTCACACAGTTAGAAAAACTGCTAACCTTTTGTGACAGAACGGCTCAATATTTTTAATAAAGGCCAACTGAAAATATGATTTTAGCCAAAAATGAGTAAAAGGCAATCAAACAAAAATTGCCTTCAATTGCCAGGTGTACATAGCCTTTAAAGGGAACCTGTCATCTCCGAAACACCCCCTGAACTAGAGTAAGCGGTGTATAGTGTAAGTGATGCTGAATCCGATT
Organism: Rhinella marina; assembly: GCA_900303285.1. Taxonomy (NCBI): domain Eukaryota; kingdom Metazoa; phylum Chordata; class Amphibia; order Anura; family Bufonidae; genus Rhinella; species Rhinella marina. The sequence goes on along the minus strand of ONZH01006972.1, from coordinate 33,793 downwards.
ATGAAAGTTTTATCTTCATACTCACTTCCATTCTGACGCTGTGCTCACACAAACTTGCAGTAAAATGCACTCACTGGACTCTTCTTCTGGAGTCCTCTCCATTATGTGAGTGAGCACTGGAGTCCAGTGAGTGCATTTTACTGCTGGTTTGTGGGAGCACAGCGTCAGAATGCAAGGTAGTATGAAGATAAAAATTACATATTCGGATTCAGCACCACTTACACTATACAACGCTTACTCTAGTTCAGGGGGTGTTTCGGAGATGACAGGTTCCCTTTAAGCTATAATGGTTTCAACTTACAACTGTCATACTGGAACCAATTAATAATGAAACTTGAGGGACCACTTTTATATGCCTGCGTTCACATATGCCTTCCCGGCAGAGGAACAGACTTCTGGAAATCACTGTATACGGCATATATGCCAGAAAGCGAATGGGGATGCAGCGGTACATGGTGGTATCCAGATATGCCGGATACAGTGAACTCCGGCAGTTCGTTCCTTAGCCGGATTAGACTGCAGGAGTTCACAGCGCATATGTGAACCCAGCCTAATTCAGAATTTTTTGAATGATGCAACAGGATAAGGGAGAAATATTTTTAGGCAAATAATCTAAAGTAGGAAATAAATAAAACACAATTGTGGCATGAAAAATTTGGGCAATAGGGCGCACGGCATGTGTGCTCCATAATTTGTGACTTTTTGAGCTTTTCTGCACTTTTCAGAAGTGCAAAGAAAAGAGGGCGTGGTTTTGCACTGCCGCCCGCATTTACTATAACCATCGGCAGAAAGTGGGGGAAGTTATAGCTGAAGTCTATGTCAGCCTGTAACTGGTGTAGACTTCTGTTTCTGGCGCACAGCAGGGCAGAGATGCGCCTGATTTGTTAAGATGCTTCTATCTCTTCAGACGAATCTCACGCCAGTCCAGGGAGATCAAGACTGGAGGACAGATCCACCAGTCTTGATATATCTACCCCTGAATGTTTTATGTAAATCTTCATTATATTTGTAGTCGTTTCTGTTCCGGGAATTTGGAGCAGATAATAAATTGTTGCTTTTCTCACCAGAGGGAGGTTGTGGTTTTCCACAGAAACACATATAGGAAATTTTTCAAAAACAGGTGTGAACAAATCAGACAATAGCAGCATACCACGGATATGAAGCCGTCACTGAAAATGTGAAAGCAGTAATAACAGATATTCATTTATTAATAAAAGATTCTCAACTTTACATTTGTTACATGTCCGACACGCATCAAAGAGAAGCTCTTTATTAAATGAACTGGAAGGACAAGCGAAAATGAATTCAAAAGCAAACTCGCACACCAAGTTAATGAACCAGATTTTATAAGTTCACTTCATAGCATGTACCAGACCTGTTCCCATCAAAGAGGATATCTTTGATCAGCAAGGAGTTCACTTGTGAAGTATCATCACTTATAGATGAAAGGAAGTGCAATGACTGAGTGGTAGTTACAAAACTGGACAAACGTGACCGTTTCTGTTGTTGCATAAAGAGTACAGACACGTAGTCACAGACCTTATATTCACTCATATTGCACAGTAACTGTCACTACTTACACTGACGAGAATGAGGTAATAGGTTGGTGAAATGGATAAACCATAACCCTACAGCACCAGACTCTAAATTTGTGTTCTGCTTTCGGACACCCTCCACCCACATGCAGTATCTGGAGTGCAATGGCTTCCACTTATTGTCATTTCACAGGAACTAGGGCAGGACAGAAGTGGGATACTGCACAGGACCCTTAGGCCAGGAAAACCTGGCCAGTGGTATGCCAGTATGTCTACTGAGAAATACAGCACATCTACAAAAAAGTGGAGAAAAACGGAGTTCATTATGAATGGTACTGCTTCTTGGTTGATTTGGCCAGGCAAGATGACAACGCTAGATGAACTTATGGCCCTGTCAACCAAGAAGGACATGAAACAACAAATTACGGTTCATAAAACCAGGTTTCTAGAGAAGGGTTATCCCCCACAACTGATAAAGACATGAACCAATAGAATTTTACAAGAAAGCCAAAAGGAAAGTCTAGCTGAAAGACAAAAAAAACGCGACTTCAACCCAACGACCTCCCATCAGCCTCATCACATGCTTCAACGTGAAACACAACACAATCAGGCAAATCCTGATGAAACATTGGGCAGTCCTTCTAAAGGATCCTATCTTAGGGCATAACATCCCAAAAAAAACAAACTTGACCTTTCGACGGGCAAAGACCTTAAAAAATATGCTAGCGCCATCATTTCCTAAATTAATACAGAAAAATACAGAAAAGAATAATATAATAATACCTTCAAAGAGACCCAAGATAGGCACCTACAAATAGGAGGTGTAAGTGTTGTTCGATGATAGAACATGGAACCACTGAATTACAATTGACGCCCCTAAAGAATTCCATCCACTTAAAACATGAAATGTATTCATTTACTGACCATCATTTAGCCCACTGAGTCATATATAAGTTGATGAAATCAGAGATGTAGGTCCAATTTCAATGCTGCAAGTGATGAGATCCATTTTATACATATATGCTTTTCATTTATCATATAGATATATATATATATTGAGTCCAATGAGACATACAGTAGGTATTTTTATACATTTTTATCTTTATCAATACCTTGATGCCAAGATTCTTGTACCTACAGTGCCTTGCAAAAGTATTCGGCCCCCTGGAACTTTTCAACCTTTTGCCACATTTCAGGCTTCAAACAAAAAGATATAACATTTTACATTTTTGGTGAAGAATCAACAACAAGTGGGTCACAATTGTGAAGTGGAACGAAATTTATTGGATCATTTAAACTTTTTTTGCAATAATAAAACTGAAAAGTTGGGCGTGCAAAATTATTTGGCCCATTTACTTTCAGTTCAGAAAACTCACTCCAGAAGTTCATTGAGGATCTCTGAATGATCCAATGTTGTCCTAAATGACTGATGAAGATAAATAGAATCCACCTGTGTGTAATCAAGTCTCCGTATAAATGCACCTGCTCTGTGATAGTCTCAGGCCTCTTTCACACGAACGTTCTGTTTTGCGGTCCGCAAAAAAAAAATGGATGGCGTCCGTATGGCATCCGTATTTTTTGAGGATCCATTGTAACAATGCCTACCCTGCAAAACGGACAAGAATAGGACATGTTCAATTTTTTTTTGCAGGGCTACGGAACAGGCAAACGGATGCGGACAGCACACAGTATGTTCTCAGTATTTTTTGCAGACCCATAGAAATTAATGGATCCGCATTTTTCATGTGAAAAACGCGGATCGGAGCCCGCAAAAAATACTGTCTTGTGAAAGAGGCCTCAGGGTTCTGTTTAAAGCACAGAGAACATCATGAAGACCAAGGAACACACCAGGCAGGTCCGGGATACTGTTGTGGAGAAGTTTAAAGCCGGATTTTGATACCAAAAGATTTCCCAAGCTTTAAATATCCCAAGGAGCACTGTGCAAGCGATCATATTAAAATGGAAGGAGTATCAGACCACTGCAAATCTACCAAGACCCGGCCGTCCCTCTAAACTTTCATCTCAAACAAGAAGACTGATCAGAGATGCAGCCAAGAGGCCCATGATCACTCTGGATGAACTGCAGAGATCTACAGCTGAGGTGGGAGAGTCTGTCCATAGGACAACAATCAGTCGAACACTTCACAAATCTGGCCTTTATGGAAGAGTGGCAAGAAGAAAGCCATTTCTCAAAGATATCCATAAAAAGTCTCGTTTACAGTTTGCCACCTGGGAGACACACCAAACATGTGGAAGAAGGTGCTCTGGTCAGATGAAACCAAAATCCAACTTTTTGGAAACAATGCAAAACGATATGTTTGGCGTAAAAGCAACACAGCTCATCACCCTGAACACACCATCCCCACTGTCAAACGTGGTGGTGGCAGCATCATGGTTTGGGCCTGCTTTTCATCAGCAGGGACAGGGAAGATGGTTAAAATTAATGGTAAGATGGATGGAGCCAAATACAGGACCATTCTGGATGAAAACCTGTTGGAGTCTGCAAAAGACCTGAGACTAGGACGGAGATTTATCTTCCAACAAGACAATGATCCCAAACATAAAGCAAAATCTACAATGGAATGGTTCAAAAATAAACGTATCCAGGTCTTAGAATGGCCAAGTCAACGTCCAGAGCTGAATCCAATTGAGAATATGTGGAAAGAGCTGAAAACTGCTGTTCACAAACGCTCTCCAACCTCAAAGAGCTCGAGTTGTTTTGCAAGGAAGAATGGGCAAGAATTTCAGTCTCTAGATGTGCAAAACTGATAGAGACATACCCCAAGAGACCGCAGCTGTAATCGCAGCAAAAGGTGGCGCAACAAAGTATTAATGCAAGGGGGCCGAATAATTTTGCACGCCCCACTTTTCAGTTTTATTATTCCAAAAAAAAGTTTAAATGATCCAATAAATTTTGTTCCACGTCACAATTGTGACCCACTTGTTGATTCTTCACCGAAAATTTAAAATGTTATATCTTTTTGTTTGAAGCCTAAAATGTAGCAAAAGGTTGAAAAGTTCCAGGGGGCCGAATATATATATATTATATATATATATATTATATATATATTTTAATGAATGTTTAAACTTATATATATTTTTATAGATTTTCTTAAGCATATTTAGGGTTATACTTTATATATATATATATATATATATATATATATATATATATATATATCCTATCCCGATAATCTAGCATGGTATGATCCAACTAATAATACACCTATATCATATATGAACACATATGTGATTTATATATGTATCTATTGAATTTTACAGATGGAGGCACAGAGTAGTGATCAGACAAAACTACATAGGATATTTATGTTTAGTTTTATTTATATAAATATTTGGGGGACATACATTATGGTACCACTATAAACCCGAGCCAATATAAAAATCCACTGGTCCAAATGCAGCTCGCAGTAGAGAAAGAGTGGGCGCATCCTCCGCCGCTCCGATGCATTCCACAGTGGAGCGCACTTCTGGCTGGATGTGCCGATGCGCTCCAGGGCGGAACGCACGGGGAGCCGGAAGCGCATCACATACGTAACAGGAACCTGCGCTTCCCGGGCTCCTCGCCACGTGGGAACCACCTGTGCCTCCTCCGGTACCTCCAATAACCTTATAAATATGCCGACCGGTATGTATTTCTTCTATGCTTTTAATTTCACTATTGCTCCTGATGAAGGGGTGTTGTAATAAACCCCGAAACGCGTTGAGCCAAAGCCAGGATTGATTTAATAAAAGGTTTTGGGATAAGAAGCTCCATTAGTGGCTGCCATCAATTACCTGACATCTTACAGGCGATTCCGGCTGGGGGGGGGGGGTCTCTGGGTACACAGGTGTCTTGAGTTTATCCTGCGTCCCACCCCCCTGTGAAGTGAGTAAAATCTGCTGCTTTTAACTACATATTTTAGGTATATAACCTGTGCCTTTGAAGGCTTTCTTTTATGTGCATATGTATACTAGTAATAGCAATTATATGTATAATGAAAAATATTCTCTTCAAAACCATTACACTTACCTATTGAAGTGAATACTAACACTAACCATATCACGTCTGGTGCTCTTGCATATAGGGTTGTATCTTATATGTGTGACCAAGTGTCACATTTATTTTTTCTGTCTCAGTTTTGTCTATAGCCCAGGAAGAGCAGGAATGCACACAGTGGCATAGTTCCGCTCTTGGTGCACAATTGCATATGAATTTAAAGTACTTTTTGAGCAGAATGAAGCAATGGATCAGTAAGTTAAAAGTATAGACGCAATCAGCTGAGCTAGCCCTACAAAGCACTGTGCCTGGTTTGAAACTGAATTTCTTCCTTTAATGCCATTCTTATCCCTAGGATAGGCCATCAATATCAAAACAGTGGGCAACCCCTTTAGGGCTCAAGAACACGGATGTATTTATTTCTGTGTACATTCTGTTTTGAGGGTTTTTTCAGCATTTTTTCAGGATCCATTGAAATGAATGGATCTGCATCAGGATCGAATCAGGAAAGAAAAACAGGACATGTGAATGGAGCCTTAAGGATCTAGTTACAGCTGACAGTGAGTTATTAAATCCATGGCCCAAAACTGCACCATAAAGAGCTAGATCATGAAAAGCAGTCAAAATGATTTCCATGCAGTTAGCTGCCACACACAAACCTACCAGTGTATAATAAAATATACCGCAAATGAAATAATTCAGTCAAGTTTGACAAAATGTCCACATATGAACAAAAACCTGATGCAGCCCAAGACAGGAGGACATAATATGACGGTTACTGCAAGAAATGTGTGAATAGAGGTGGATGAGAAACAGAAGATATGCCCTATACTACAGGATGTGGACAGCAAATAAAGAAACTAACGACAGACGGCTATCTACATAACTTAATCCAATGATTGAGAAATCCCATGAAACATTACACTAACTCATCAGCTACAATGCTCTATAAAAAGGAACAAGTATGTGCCATGAGACAGAAGGCAGACGGGAAAGATGATGTGAGGAGAATGACACAAAATGCTAACAAACCACACAGAACAGTAGCACTTACAACAGCAAAAACATTGCAATTACAACTCAAAAGGGTCAGGCCACGAAGAACACTAATCATGTATCGACAGGACAGGTGATACCCAAAAGACTGCTGGCAAAGTGACCACTAGGATCCCTGTGGATAAGGCTACTTTCAGACTAGCGGTAGCCTTCTCCGAAAGGCTGTTCTGGCAGGTGAACAGTCTGCCAGAATCGTACTGCCGCTAGTGCACGCGTGCCGCCGCAGCTCTGCTCCGGACCCATTCACTATAATGTTGGCGGGCCGGAGTTCCGGCCACACCACGGCAAACATGCCCGAGAGGCAGCTGGAATAAAACTACGACTGCCGGAACAGTCTACCGGAGAAGGTTGTCGCTAGTCTGAAAGTAGTCTAATGAGAATGGAGGCCTTGGAGCCCTGTGTGAATGTGTGGCCACTGCTCCTTATACTTCTAGGGGACTGCTAGAGACAGCCGAGTACTCTCCAAGAAGTGACTGGAGTAGTGGTCCCTCATGTATTCTACCGCTCCGCTAACCCAATACTTGTAATCAGTAGGAATCCCACCAGAGATCCTATATTTATCACCTAGCCTGAGGACAGGTTAGAAATATTGTTTGTTGGTCAACCCCTTTAAGCCAATGTTCCCACAAAGCCAAAAGCATCAGCTGCAATGATGCAATTCTTCACCCTTTGCAACGCATCCATCTTTTTTAGCGGTCAAATGCATTTGGTTCTATGCACTCGCCACACTCTTAGGCCTAGTTCACACTTCAGTGTTTGGTCAGTGATTTCCATCAGTGAAAACCAGGTGCGGTTCAAAAACACAGAACAAATGTAGATCTTTCCATTGTACCTTATCTATGGAGGCTCCATTCCAGGTTTTGGTTTAAAAATCACTGATGTAAATCACTGAAGAGTGAACTAGGCCTAAGGCTACTTTCACACTTGCGTTGTTAATTCAGGTACTGAGATCCGGCAGAGGATCTCTATACCTGAATTAAACTGATCCGTTTTGATTTTGCACATCAGGATGCATCAGTTCAGTTGGGATGCAGTTGTGCGAAATCAAAACTGAAGAAAACTGATCAGGCACTAAATACATTGAAAGTCAATGGGTGACGGATCCGTTTTTTTAGTCTCCTAAAAAAACTGATCCGTCACCATTGACTTGCATTGGTTTCAGTACCTGATCAGTTTCTTTCAGATTTTATGACCGGACACAAAATTACAGCTTGCTGCGGTTTTGTGTCCGGTCACAAAACTGAAAGCTGCCTGAACTGAAGACATCCTGATGCATCCTGAACGGATCTGTTTCCATTCAGAATGCATGGGGACAAAACTGATCAGTTTTTTTCCGGTATTGAGATCCTCTGCCTGATCTCAATACCGGAAAACAACAACGCAAGTGTGAAAGTAGCCTTAGAGCGTCCCAATCCCCAAGTGGATTTCTCTGGCTTGGCAATCTTTAGAATTGCTGGAGGCTCAAATTCAAAGTTCATTAATAATATCTTTTGACATGTTATAAGGAACAACAGTCATCTAATTACATCAGATTGGGGAGACACAGTTTGACACAGCGTCCCGAATCTTAGGAATCATTTTATTAGCTTTCTTCTGCATATACTGGGAAACATTTATATAGACAGGTCTGAAACATTATTGTGAAATACAGAGTCCGGTCAAGTTAAAGAAATAAAACATTACGTTTATTAGTAAACTCATGAGGTTTACTATTTCAATTGTGTATTTATGTAAGGTAACCCTGTTAAAGGGGTTGTCCAACATAATTAGAAATCTCAGACAAGCCCTAAAAATAAAATTTTAAAAAACACATCTGATGCACAATGGTCCCGGGCGTCACACAGCCACAAATAAGAGGACAGGTCATCAGTTAAAAAAAAAAAAAAAAATAAAAAATCTCGGAAAACCACTTTAATGGAGCCATCACACGTGGCAGAATCTGCTGCAGAAAATTTCTGTAACTGAAAAACCTATCCCATTTTTTTGAATGGGGCTTACAGAAATTAATGTATATGTTGCCAAAACAGCCCCATTCAGAATGAATCATTTTCAGTTGCAGAAAATTTTCTGTGACAAAATCTGCCGTGTGTTAAGGCACCCTAAAAAGGAGTAATGGAAACAAGACTAATGACACCCAGGCAGGAAACCAGCAGAACAATGAGAAAGGTCAATGACTTACTGTATTGTAATTACCAAAGTGGTGAGTGTTTGAAGTTTGAGGTGAAGGAGTTATGGCCGGTCTACTGGTAGCATTCTAAGAAATATCTATTCAGCTATTCCACGGGTGACTGTAAACCCCAAGCTATGATTAGAGCAGATGCTGAAGTAGTGATGGGCAGATTAATCCTGTCTAATGTTTAGACTGTGTAAACTTAAAGCGGTTCACCAGGAATAACTTAAAATGGACGCCAGTAACCTGCCCTAGACTGTTGCCACCACTCGCAGAGCCACCTATTCATTATCGGCAGTACATCCAGGACTACACAGTGAGATGTGCTGCCAATACTCGGCATCTTTCACCCTGATGAAAAACACCCATCAGTTGGTTTACTTGCTCATCGGCTAATCAATTTTACAGGCCAATTATAAGGAACGAGTGTTTGTATGAAAACTCGTTTCCGATAACTGGCGCAAAAATTTGCAGTCTAATTGTCCACATTTCTGTTTTTCATGGACACGTGCTGTCCGCATATTCTACAGACAGCATACGTTACCCATCGTTTTGAATGTGTCTCTTCACACATCAGTATTTTTATTACTGACCATGGGTCAGTAAAAAAAATAAAAAATAAAAAAATCAGACATGCGTCACTTTGGTTCATGATGCGGGACAAACACACCCATTGAAGTCTATGGGTGGCATCTGTTTTTCACTGAAGACTGAAAGGAGATGCTCTGGAAATAAATATTCAACTAAGCAATGTCCATGGATTGCAGATGACACATGGAGGGTAACAACGGACCAAACAGGGATGAAACAAGGACGCTTTTTTTTCCCACTCACTTGAAAATGACACGAAAATGTGGGCAAGGAATAAAGCCTTAAGCCTCATTCACACTTCTATTTCTGTGGAACGTATTTTCTTTTCGTGTCAGTTCCGTTCCATATGCGGAACCATTCATTTCAGTGGGTCCACAAAAAAAAAAAAAAAAAAAAAAAAACAGACGTCATCCGTGTTGTGTCAGTGATTATCATGGACCCATAGACTTTAATGGGCGTGCTTGGTCCGCATCACAGATCAAAGTAGTGCATGTTCCTGTGTTTTTTAAAATACTGAAACGTGAACAGACACATTCAAATCAATGGGTACTTGTGCTGTCCATAGAAAATGTCATTGAAAAACGGAAATGTGAACGAACCCTCAGTGATTTCCATCAATGAGTGTGAGCCAAAACCAGATGTGGCTCTAAACACAGAATAGGAGAAGATCTTTCCCTTAGGGCTCATGCACACGAACGTGTGCTGGCCGTGCCCGTGCTGCGGGCCGCATACGGCGGGTCCGCAATAAACGGGCACCAGCCGTGTGCAGCCCGCATCACGGATTGAAGTGAATGGGTCCGCGATCCGGGAGATGCGGAGGCACGGATCGGAACACAACGGAAGCACTACGGTGTGCTTCCGTGGTGTTTCTGGCCGTGCCTCCGCACCGCAAAAAAGTAGCGCAAGCACTACTTTTTTGCGGTGCGGACCTTCGGATGCGGATCACGGACCCCATTCAAGTGAATGGGTCCACGATCCACATGCGGTGGCCTCACGGTCAGTGCCCGTGCATTGCAGACCGCAGTTTGCCTTATACCTTATGTCTGTGGAGACTCCAATCCTGGTTTTGGCTCACAATCACCGATGAAAGTCACTGACCAAAACACTGACATGTGAATAAAGCCTAATTGGACATTTAGACTAGGAGTTTAAAGAAGAACCAAATTTATTAAAGGGGCTGAGGCTGGATCATAAGTTTGGAGCACGTCTAGACACTTGCCTAACGTTATACAACTGACAAAATTTTGATGCATTGTTATCCATGGTTCTTTCCCACGAAACCACACCCTTTGATCCCTTTTGTCAAACAAGGAACAAACAGCGCCTAAACCCAGTAATAAATGTGGTACAAGACATGTACACCAGTATTTTCTCTACAAATTAGGTCAGAATGCTGGCACATTTAGCTTAGTAAATGCCCCCATAGTGAATAACAGTGTACACCACAGTAAAATAAAAAGGGAAGTTGTATCTGTCCTTAAAGGGTTATTCTCATTTTAGACAATGGAGGCATATCGCTAGGATATGCCCCCATTGTCTTATAGGTGCGGGTCCCACCGCTGGGACCCGCACCTATTTCCAGAACGGAGCCCCCGAACTGAATGAGGGCGCACTGCGCATGCGCAGCCGCCCTCCATTCATTTCTATGGGGCCGCCGAAAATAGCCGAGCGCTGGCTCGGCTACTTCCGTCGGCTCCATAGAAATGAATGGGAGCGCACCGCGCATGCACGGCCCGGCTCCCATTCATTTCTATGAGCGGCGCGGGGAGCTGCGCCTGGTGGTGGCCGGACCCCCAGAAACCTGGGGTCCTCCAGGCGCAGCGCTCCCCGCTCCGTTCTGGATATAGGTGCGGGTCCCAGCGGTGGGACCCGCACCTATAAGACAATGGGGGCAAATCCTAGCGATATGCCCCCATTGTCTAAGATGAGAATACCCCTTTAATACTTCCTCTACTTTTATGATCGACTCTCCTTCAAAGACTGCCTAAAAAATTTAAAAAAAAAAAAAAAACAGAACGGGAGGCAGCACTCTTAAAACAGACTTAAAACAGAGTATTGTGGGTGTAGATCCCACACCAAAAATCCTCATCAAAAAACGTATGCAGAACTTCCCCATTGATTTCAATAAGGAATCAGCATGTAAACCATACAGTGCTTTTTTCCGCTTGAAGTTTTAAAAACCACACCATGGAAAAAGGGAGTGTCCTGTCCATTCTTGACGCAGATACCAATGAAAATGGGCAGGAATGAAAATCCTCACCGAAACCACACCCGAAACTGTGTGCATCAGTTTTTTTCAGCGCCCAAAATACTCAGTGTGAACCTAGTCCTAGAGTGGCAGTTTCTTCTTGAGTATGGCAACCTTCCTTCCCAGGAATCACACGGCATAAGGTGTTTTGTAAGCATCTGCAATTTGACTGACACAATCTAGTAAGTCCCACGAGGAAGGAAGCCATGGCTTGTAGAAAACTGTGGCTGGGGTCCAACTTCTTCATTATAACCATGTTATGAAGACACGTATAGTCTAGTTACTACGAAGATCTACGAGTCAGGCATTTGTAACCTCTGTAGGCCCATACGGCTGGTCACTTACCTCCAGTAGTACTACACAGAAACCTACTGTAAATGAATGGGCATCCACGTAATATCAGAGAGCCTCCAGTAGCAGTGGATCGTGTAAATCTAATACTAAAAATCAGGGTTTCTCAACTCCAGTCCTCAAAAGCCCCAACAGGCCGTGATCTGAGGACATCTGGGCTACAATTATAAAACCTGGCTGACACTGGGTAAAGCTTAGGGCTTTTCCGTTGGAGTCCAGAAGTTACACATCTGGACCATCTAATGTGCATAGGGTCTCCCAACTCTCCCCCAGATATCGGATGTTGGTAGGAGAGAATGATTGGGCTTTTGGATTTCAACATGCCCAATCCTTATAGGAGTATTCCAGATTTTAACAAACGATGGCCTACTCTGAGGATAGACCATCGATATTAGATATGGGGGGCCACACCCTGCACCCCGATGATCAGCTGTTTCAGAGACACTCCTGTGCTGGAACTACATAGCGCCATCCATGGTGTAGAGGATGGAGCTGGTAACTGCAGCACTGAAGAGAAAAAGAGAAGTGCTGCAGTTACCAGCTCCATCCACGACATAATGGACAACTGTGACGGCCTGTACCGAGGCTGGGCTGTCAATATTAAAACGCTGGAGAACCCCTTTAAGTTCTCTGGTGATAAGACACTCTCCCACTGAAAACATACACATGCTCGGATCATTTCAAAGAACCACATGTGGAACATAAAATTCAATGACAACCCAAAATAAAATTACAGTAAAATTTACACTGAGGGTTATGTCTACAATAAAAACCTACAGTTCTAGTCTCCATATGAGGTGCCACACATGAACACCACCAATGCTGGCACCATAATTACAGATACAGTGAGGAGGGTGACACTGGTCACGTAACCCCAGCTATTATATGTACACCCCACATCAATGATCACATTCAGCATCACCCCATTACTAATCTGCGACGACCGTGCACACATGAGGCACAGCACCGCGTACACTGGTCTTGTGCATTGTCATGTTCTGTACTGCACACTATAGAGACGACAAAGCTGCAGATAGAGGAAGTGCCCCCTACATATGTCAGCCTGATGCAGTGGGCAGCACTCACCCGCACAGCTCGCTCGGTACACCAGTAGTCTGCCCGGTAACACCAGTGACGACCAGCAGGACAGCGATGAGTGCCGAGATCCCCGGGGGTCTCATGCTGCGGCCGAATTCAGTCCGGAACCCCGGCGCACAAACACAGGCTGCCCAAGGAAGAGTCATGTGATCGTCATCTGACAGCCCCGCCTACTGGCCGGCACATGATCCGTGGTCAGCTCCTCAGCTCCCCCTAGTGGAAAAATCAAATACAGTCCAGTGTTATGAGTCATGCGTGCTTCTGCTTTTTCACTTCTGCGTCTTTTACAAAAGCTCCAACACGCCACCAATCAGAAAAAATATCTGCCATCATGGTTTTCATATTCTGCAAAACTGCAGAAACGCAAACAAAAATACCTATGTGTGTTTTCAGACAAAGGAGTGATTTTTGGTGGCTTTTCTTTTGATCACATATTTATGACATGCATTTTTTATCAGACAGAGAAGCCAAGTGAAAAGAGCCACACCCAAAGCCAAACTTAGCATTATCTAGATAAGGGCTCATTCACATGACAGTGGTTTGGTTCTGCATCCGTTGCTCCATTCCGTGGCACCGCAAAAATTATAGATCATGTCCTATTCTTGTCAGTTTTGCAGACAATAGGGCTGCCCATTCCATAAATTGCAGAAGGCACACGGGCGGCATCCGTATTTTGCGGATCCGCAATTTGCTGACCACAAAACACGGCACGTTCGTGTGAACGAGCCCTAACACTGCTTATTTTGGGTGATTTTTCTCCATAGGCTTCTCTATAGGAGTTGAAAAACTCCAGAAAACGCTTAAACAATGTTTAAAGGAAATCTGTCACCATGAATGATCTTAGACTACTTAAAGGGGTTGTCCAAGTTATGAAAAAAAAATAGCACTGTAAATCTGATGGGCAGCAATATATAACTAAGCTAAGCAAGTTTTAGGCAAAAAAAAAATCTATATTTTCTCATTGTCCTGGTTCTCTTCTGGCCTTTGTTTACACGCAATAACAACAATCTCTGCCCCCCCCCCTCTACAAAGGGAGTGAATACAAGTGCTGAGTGACATGTCTGCCTGCTAGGATACTCAGCAGCATGTTGTATGTGTAGTCCCAGCTCTACAATGACACTGCTGATACAGTACACACAGGAACTTCCCCCTACCTTTCTTGTGCAATAATCTGCAGATCTCCTCTGTCAGCTCCCATTTGTCACCTCACTGCCTGTAGCTACTGTAGTAAACCCTTTAGCCTGTGCTGGCTGAAGGGGTTAAGGTTTTATCTGAAAAAATCCAGGGAGACAGCAGTCGGCAGCTCAGGCAGTGCAGGGGGGCGTGGCCAGCACAGTGAGGTCTGGTGTACAGTCATGGCCAAAAGTTTTGAGAATGACACAAATATTATATTTTCACATGATCTGCTGCCCTCTGGTTTTTATGTGTGTTTGTCAGATGTTTTTATCACATACAGAAATATAATTGCAATCATATTATGAGTAACAAAAGCTTATATTGACAGAATGAGTTAATGCAGCAAGTCAATATTTGCAGTGTTGACCATTCTTCTTCAGGACCTCTGCAATTCTCCCTGGCATGCTCTCAATCAACTTCTGGACCAAATACTGACTGATAGCAGTCCATTCTTGCACAATCAATGCTTGCATTTTGTCAGAATTTGTAGGTTTTTGTTTGTCCACCCGTCTCTTGATGATTGACCACAAGTTCTCAATGGGATTAAGATCTGGGGAGTTTCCAGGCCATGGACCCAAAATCTCTATGTTTTGTTCCCTGAGCCATTTAGTTATCACCTTTGCTTTATGGCAAGGTGCTCCATCATGCTGGAAAAGGCATTGTTGATCGCCAAACTGCTCTTGGACGGTTGGGAGAAGTTGCTCTCAGAGGACATTCTGGTACCATTCTTTATTCATGGCTATGTTTTTAGGCAAGACTGTGAGAGAGCCGATTCCCTTGACTAAGAAGCAACCCCACACATGAATGGTTTCAGGATGCTTTACAGTTGGCATGAGACAAGACTGGTGGTAGCACTCACCTCGTCTTCTCCGAATAAGCTGTTTTCCAGATGTCCCAAACAATCGAAAAGGGGATTCATCAGAGAAAATGACTTTACCCCAGTCCTCAGCAGTCCACTCCCTATACCTTTTCCAGAATATTAGTCTGTCCCTGATGTTTTTTCTGGAGAGAAGTGGCTTCTTTGCTGCCCTCCTTGAGACCAGGCCTTGCTCCAAGAGTCTCTGCCTCACAGTGCGTGCAGATGCACTCACACCTGCCTGCTGCCATTCCTGAGCAAGCTCTGCACTGCTGGTAGCCCGATCCCGCAGCTGAAACACTTTTAAGAGACGGTCCTGGCGCTTGCTGGTCTTTCTTGGGCGCCCTGGAGCTTTTTTGGCAACAATGGAACCTCTCTCCTTGAAGTTCTTGATGATGCGATAGATTGTTGACTGAGGTGCAATCTTTCTAGCTGCGATACTCTTCCCTGTTAGGCCATTTTTGTGCAGTGCAATGATGACTGCACGTGTTTCTTTAGAGATAACCATGGTTAACAGAAGAGAAACAATGATGCCAAGCACCAGCCTCCTTTTAAAGTGTCCAGTGGTGTCATTCTTACTTAATCATGACAGATTGATCTCCAGCCCTGTCCTCATCAACACCCACACCTGTGTTAATGGAGCAATCACTGAAACGATGTTAGCTGGTCCTTTTAAGGCAGGGCTGCAATGATGTTGAAATGTGTTTTGAGGGATAAAGTTCATTTTCTAGGCAAATATTGACCTTGCAAGTAATTGCTGTTAAGCTGATCACTCTTTATAACATTCTGGAGTATATGCAAATTGCCATTATAAAAACTGAAGCAGTAGACTTTGTAAAAATTAATATTTGTATCATTCTCAAAACTTTTGGCCATGACTGTACAGACTCTTATCTGCTTGTGCACAAACTTTAGCAGAGCAGGCAGAAAAGCTGACATCACAGGTCATGTGACCCTGAGTGAAATCTGAGAAATCAGCAGCTTTGGAAGCACAAAGTGTATGACAAAGCTGTTGTTTTTGACTAGTTAGAAACATACAAAGAACAAAAAAAAACTTGGAATAACCCCTTTAAGGGGTTATCCAACACCTATAATGACAGCCCGCCAGGCCCCTCATATACATTATAGTTACCCAACTCCCCGGCACTCCTGATGCCCGCACAGGCCTCCGCTGCATCTCCGTGTCGCGCAGATCAAAATATCAGGGGATGGAGCTGCCAATAGCAGGCCTCAACTGGGACTAGCATCACGAGTGACGCTAGGGAGGCTTGTCCCCATAGCGGCTTGCTATTGGCTGCTCTGTTCCCTGATATTTTGATCTGCGTGATGGGGAGATGCAGCAGTAGCCGTGCGGGGACCAGGAGTGACGCAGGTGCCGGGGAGCTGGGTAAGTATAATCTATATGGGGGGCCCGGGCATTGGGTGGGTCATTATAGGGGTTGGTTAACCTCTTTAAATGCTGTAATATGTGAGAAGTCCAGATTTCTATTTTTTATTTTCCTACTGCAAAACAAGTAGCGATGCTACAAATGGCATAATGGAGTATGACCATGCATGCACATCGTGCTCTCCCTTCACTTCAGGGGGCCCGGATGGGACAGCCCCTTTTTTTTCAGCTTTTTTTTCAGCAGTGTTCTGGGCCTTAAAAATAAAATATGTGGTATGTTACATGCACTTACTTCAGGGGCATAGCTTGGGAGGGTAATCAAGGAATAGGCCTCAGGTGCTGGTTGTTAAGACAGAACCAGCTAGCCATAGTTTCTTCCTATTTAAGTTCTTTTATTTTTACATGATGCAGAATTTCACTTTTTTTAATCTGGGTGGAACCTGGGTGCATGTCCCACCCCTAGGTCCTGCTTCTGCCTCAAGATCTGAACCCCATCATGCAGCAGTAAACATAGAGCAGACCACGCATGAGTCGTTGTATCTATTCACTGGTATGTAACTTTGTAAATTCAGCTATTTTTGAAAATCCCACAATGGAGTTCTGTTCTTGAGATAGGAACTAGCCCCAGATGTGGGACCTCTGGATATGTCATAAATGTCCAGATGGCACTAACCCTTTAACCATTACATGGTAAGAGATAATTTAGTGGAGGCTCTGGAGTCTCATATTTTTCATTTTAACTCTAGAACTTTATCCACCTTACATTCATTATATAAACTGGAGTGTTTAGTGGAAGACCTTCAGAAAGTTCAGACTTTACTGTGCATACTCATATATGGTCAATCCCCTGGCTTCCAGAGCTGAAGGTTTCACATCTTAGAGACTGACAGGTGTTCGTATTTCTCTCATTGTAAATCATCGTGGTGTGAAGTCTTTACCCCAAATTGAAAAAAATATTTTTATATTCCAAATCATTGTTTTTTATCAATACTTATAACTATGCCATATGGTAGAAATGAACAAAGAACAGGTATACTAGCTACACAAAATACGAAGAGTATGATAGCATGTGTGGAAACCACATCTTGAATCACTTCCTTACTGTATAAACACTTCTTATTCTAACTGTTCATGCTGTTGGAACAATATCTGGGTCCCATTACTGATGAGATCTGGGAACAGATCCTGAATAACATGCCATCTTTATCTTGAATGTTGCTCAGAGACTGTCTCATACAGTATATGGCTTGTTCATAGAGTCCATGAAACCCCATTTATTTCTCTGTAAAACAGGGCTTAGAGCTAACTCCAATTACAACTGTTGCAAAAAAACAAACAAACAGGCAGATATGGTTCATGTAATGTCAAATTGTCCACATCTCCAGTGGTTCTGGCAGCAGGTTGCCGTTCTAATTAACTCAGTATTTTATATCTACATATACCCTATGATGCTTTGTTGTGAATTTTGGGTTTCACTAATAGTGTTAGGTAGGTGGCTTGTGCTCGCCGCTGCTCCACTACTTTGGGCGGGTATGGACACCACTCACCTCACACTATCTGTCACAGTTTAAGTGCTTCAGCAGAGGGCCGGGGCACCAGTGTCCAGTGTGTCTATTGGGAATAGTCTTCATTGAACTTCACCTGGTTCTGCAGTTCTAGAAGAGTTAAACCCTCCTTTGGCTTTGTGTGCAGTTACTAGACTGCTTCATGACTGCCATGCTGTTTGGCTTTTGCTGCTGTTGTTTGCTTTGAATGTCACGGACACGCTCACAACTTAGCTCCATTGAAAAGAGCTAAACTGCGAGTGGACAACCGCTATGGCTTCAAGCAGCGTCCACCTGGACATTATACCAAGAAGGGACAAACAAAGGCCACCCCTGGAATTTTGGCACAGACTCCATGCCAAGATTCCAGTGGCATAAACCAGAATTGAAATCAAAACCAGCATTGTGCCCAAAACTCAAATCAAAGCAGAGACTTATACATAAAAATAATGTAAAAAAGAGTATATACTGTATCAGTATATATAAAAAGGAGCTTGTACTCTCAAAACACTGAGGCCATACAATATTTGGCCAACATTCATAAATTTGTTAAAAATATTGTATACTGCGCACTGAAAATACCTGCTACAGTTTCTAAAGTGTACATTTTAATAGCACATAAAATACCATATCTAAAAATACAAATTAATTAATACATATAACCACCTCCATACAAGTATGATCAAATGCAGAAATTGTACAAACATTTGGAAATCTACAGTGCATCCAGAAAGTCTTCAGACCCGTTTACTGGTTTCACATTTTATGTTCCAGCCTTTTGCTAAAATTTAAAAAAAAAAAAAAAAGTTTTTCCCTATTATTCTGCACTCATTACCCCCATAATGACAAAGTGAAAACATAATGTTAGGAAGTATTCTGACCCTTTACTCTGGACTTAGTTGAAGCACCTTTTGGCGAGGATTACAGCCTCGAATGTTCTTGGGTGTGATGTCATAAGGTTTAAAGACTTAGATTTGGGGATTTTCTTCTTTGTAGATCCTCTCATGCTCTGTCAGGTTGAACAGTCATTTTCAGGTCTTTCCTGAGATGTTCGATTGGGTTCAGGGCTCTGGCTGGGCCACTGAAGGACATTCACTAAGTTGTCTCTAAGCCAATCCTGTGTTGTCTTGGCTGTGTGCTTAGGGTCATTGTCTTGTTGGAAGGTGAACCTTTTTGCAGTCTGAGATCCAGGGCACTCAGTGAATGTTGACTTTCTGGAAGTTTCTCCTATCTGCAAACAGGCTCTTTGGAACTCAGCACACGTGCCCATTGGGTTCTTGGTCACCTCTCTTACAAAAAGAGGTTCCTTCTCCCCCAATTAATTCATTTGGTCAGGCAGCAAGCTCTAGGAAGAGTCCTGGTTGTTTCAAACTTCTTCCATATAAGAATTATCATGGCCACTGTGCTCTTGGGAACTCAATGCAGCAGAAGTTTTTTTGTACCCAGATTTGTGCCTCCACACAATCCTGTCTCTGAGCTGTACAGACAGATCTTTCCTCCTCGTGGCTTGGTTTTTGCTCTGATATTCATTGTTAGCTTTGAGACCATATGCAGAGATTTGTCTTTACAAATGATGTTTAATTAACTGAAGTAATTACAGGTGGACTACAGTGAAGGCGTAGAAACATCACAAATATGATCAAGAGAAATTTTTAAGGGGTTGGCAAATGGCATTAATCACGTGTAGAGAAAGTTAATACAAGGCACTTACTATTTTTCATCACATAATGCACTGCTTGTTTCCAGGGGTTATGGATATCCTGCAACCCAGCAGCAGTGGCCATGTTTGCACACCATAGGAAAAAGCACTGGTCTCTTTTTGGTGGCCAGGACCGTTGGAGCATGCATAGGCACGCATCAAGTTCCGAAAGCACTCAGAAGTTATTTAACCAATTTCTTTCAGCAATTGAATTTAACACAGGCCATACTATCACGTTCTAACATATTTTCACCCACCATAGTTAAGGTAGGAGTGAAGGGGAGTTGAGACAATTATTTTAGACAATCCTTTAAGATAAATAAGGCCAAAAACCACAGAAACAGCCACAAGCAGCTGGATTTCTGAAGGCGACTTAACAGGAGCAAAAAATAATTTTGGCCTGTTGCAGACTATTCTGAAATAAAGATAAAATTAGTTTGATAAATCAGAGCCTGTATCTATTTTGTAATACAGATCTTCATCTGTGTAAATTGCAATGGCTATTTGTCAGTTTTTATTAAATCCGAGGTTTTCACTAAATTTTGTCAAATGTCACATGGTGCATCTATAAACCTAAAACTTTTTTCTAGAAATGTTACTCCAGTTTTCTTACTCCGCCCTTGTACTGAATTGAGTCTGCAACTTTTTTTGATGCTTTTTGAAAAGTCTTAAGTCGAGTTTACACTGGTCGATGGAACAAGCCGATTGTTGGGAAGGAAGCATTCCTTCCCAACAGTTGGCTGCTTTATCAGTGAAGGAGACCACTGCATTTACATGCAACGATTTCCTTCACAATATGAGGACGAGAGATCGCTGCTTTTTAAAATTGTTCTGTTCTTTTGACAGATCAGAAAAACTTAAAACAAAATGGTGATGTGAACGTGGCCTTAGGGCTGTAGAACAGGTAAATGTACTTAAAAGCTGTGGACACCTTTGGGGCAATTTTTTCTTCAATCTTTTTTATTAGGTTTTTACACATACTTGCAATAAGATTGCTTAATTATACATTTGTCACATATGTGTTGTATAAAAGGGACAAGGAAATGCAACAGTATAACAAGAAAAATAAAAAAAGACCATGAAGAAATGTTCGAGATGTTGTAATTGGTGGCATGCATGAAATACCACACATTATGTTAACCCAAACAAGGCAACAAAAATTTTTAATGATAGCATTTTACTCTTCTTGGGCTAAAAATCATTTTTTTCAATAGGACTTTTTTCAGTTGGGGAAAATTTTTCCCCATGTTTGCGATACATGGGTTAAAAATCAGTTTGTTTGCAGAGTATCACTTCTCATTCCTGTTATCAGGAAGTCAGAGATAAGGCTCATGTGAAGCCTTATCTCTGACTTCCAGACTTCATAAACACTCATTGTAGCTAAACTCATATCAAACTGACAAGAATATGGCTTAAATGAGTGTTTATGAGGTCAGGAAAAACAGAGATAAGTTTTCACACGAGCCATCAGCTAACGGGTCTAAGAAGTGATACTCTGTAATAGACCAATTGAAAAAAATAATTTTTAGCCCAAAATATAAAAAAATTAAATACAATGCAACAGCACTCTGCAAACCAAATAAAGTACAAAAATGCCATAGTAATATAAAATATTATGATGCTAACGCTACATTCATTTAGTAAATTTGAGATTCTTGGAAAATATATTTGTTACAAAATTATTTGGGCCCGTCTGCCAAACGTCAAGGCGATCTCTGTAAGACGGGGACATAACACTATTTCCTACCTGTTATGTGCCTACCTGTGTTCTTTGTGTATCTAGCCATAGCAACGTGCACCTGCACACTGGGATGTGCTGACTGACCCCCCCTTTTTTTCTTTGTAGTTTGTATTTGAGGTGTGGCTACTCCATTTAGTCATGCACTCCTGACCAGCCTGTCTGCCCCATAGGCTCATTTTAATCAGTGTAAGTATAAAGCCGTAGTCTGCTCTTAGTATAGAGGTATAGAGTGGGCTCGGCATGCATGTTGGTACCTGCATCCCTGGATTTAGTGGAGGCCTTTGAAGCACCATAAATGGCAAAAGGCAGAATGGACCCAGCATGCATGTGGAACCAACACCCCCTAAATTTTATGGAGGCCATTATGGCACTTAACAGGTAGGAAATAGTGTTAGGTTCCAGTCTTACAGAGATCGCCTTGACGTTTGGCAGACGGGCCCAAATAATTTTGTACAAAATATATTTGCCAAGAATCTCAAATTTACTAAATGAGTGTAGCACTAGCATCATAATATTTTATATTACTATGGCATTTTTGTACTTTATTTGGTTTGCAGAGTGTTTTTGCATTGTATTTATTTTATTTTCTTTGTGTATCTAGCCGTAGCAACCTGCACCTGCACACTGGGATGTGCTGACTGACCCCCCCCCCCCTTTTATTTCTTTGTAATTATAAAAAATTTGCCCAAATGGCATCCATAGCCTTTAAACAGTCTGATCATTATATACATTGCAATATACATTTTTTGTTTTAAATATTGTTTGTGGAGCTTTAAAGTATTTTTCCACTAAGTTTCCTAAATTATTTGGAGATTGGTTAAAGAGTAATTCTGTTTTAAATGGCAGAAATACAACTAATTTGGAGATGGATAGGATGGAGAAGACTATTGTTTTTTTAGGTGTTCTTTTACCAATTTCCTTAGAATTTTGGGGGGAAAAACCTGAAAATTGTATCTATTATGTAATACAGATTTCCATCAATGTAAATTATAATTCTCCCTATGTCATTTTTGGGTGTGAACAGGGCAATTGAACCAGGCATAGTTATAATGACTGACATCTACACTCACTACAGGCTGCCATTGATTTCAGTCTGGTGCACGGACTGCTGGAGGAGGCATTTCATTTATGACAAAGCCTGCGCTTCATCATAAATTAAATGTGTCTTCTGAGGGCACAGGCCCTATCAAGAATAGCATAGCACACACCGGTCTTGATAAATCAGTCCCAAAGAGTTTAAGTAGTGATTATAATAAGTAGACTATCACAATGTTCTTTTAAAGGAAAAAATGGGGTGATTAAGTGCTGAGCTTTAATGTACGCAAATCAGTGGTGTTCTGTTTGATTATATGAGCATATTTAGGCCCCTTTCACACGGGCAATTTTTCCGCGCGGGTGCAATGCGTGATGCGAACGCATTGCACCCGCACTGAATCCTGACCCATTCATTTCAATGGGGCTTTTCACATGGGCGAATTTTTTCACGCCTCAGTTCGCCATTGCGTGCAAATCGCAGCATGTTCTATATTCTGCGTTTTGCACGTAGCCCTGGCCACATTGAAGTGAATGGGGCTGCGTGAAAATCGCATTGCATCCACACACAAGTGCGGGTGCAATGCATTTTTAACTCATGGTTGCTTAGAGATGTTGTTTGTAAGCATTCAGTTTTTTATCACGCGCGTGCGAAATGCATCCATGCTCATCGCACCCGCGCGTAAAAAACTGAACGAACGTACGCAATCGCAGTCAAAACTGACTGCGATTGCGTGCGGATTGGTGCAAGTTTTCCGCAACGCACCCTGAGCGCATCCGTACTGAGTCCGGATCGCTCGTGTGAAAGGGGCCTTAGACTGGGTCACAGGCCTCTATTTTCTACTAGAAGCTTAATACCCAGACTGCTCTTGCCTTATGTTTTTTCTTGCAGGTTGTTTTGTCCCATGTGTTCTTTCTTATTTCTGTTTTAGGAGTTCAGAGAATTGTGTTGAATTTAATGGGATCTCATTGATAACCATCATGATATAAATCAGTGACGAAAATGGGGTCCTATAGGTGAAGACTACAATGATAAAGGACAGAAGGACATCAATTATCTTTGAGAAATGAATAGAAGTATTTAGAGATGAGCGAACGTGCTCGTAACGAGCACTGTACCGCTCGGCTCCCCTGCGCTCGCATGGGCGCAGGCAGCCGCTTCCGTCCTCCTCACCCGACGGAAGCTGCTGCCTGCGCCCATGCGAGCGCAGGGGAGCCGAGCGGTACAGTGCTCGTTACGAGCACATTCGCTCATCTCTAGAACTATTAATAAAAAAGACCTGATTTAAAAAGAAATGAATAGAACTATGTTGAATTTCCTGGGACCCCATAAAAACCTATCACAGTATGAATAAGTGGTCCTATAGGCGAAGCACAGTATGATCGAGGATTTCACTTCTGAACAACTAGTAATGGACCATACAACAGGTACAGTCCGATTATATATATTGATTGGAGAGGTTTTTTGTCAAAAATTTCAGTGTGAAGAGCCATTCAAGTTAAATGGGTCTGCGTCCGTCTGCACCAGCCACACGGGCAGCGCCTGTGCATTGGGACCGCAGTTTGCAGTCCCCAATGCACAGAACAGGCATAACACATGTGCACGAGCCCTTAAACTATTTTTTTCAATTTGTTTTCTAAATAATTTGGAGATTTGTTCAGGAGTAATTCTGTCTTATTTGGCAGAAAAACACCTATTTTCGAGATGGATAGCATGGCTGTAGGGCTAATGAAGGAGGCCATTGATGTTTTAGGTGTTCTTTAACCAGTTATCTTAGAATTTCAGAAATAAATCTGAAACCTATTTTTAATACAGATTTCAATCAGTGTAAATGTGTTTATTTGTCTAAATTTGTGTAACAGAAAAGGTCTGTGAATCAAATTTATGAAAGTGGCACACAGTACTTGTTAAAGCGAAGAAGGACTGGCTCTCACTTTCTTGATGATATGAAGAGACGTCTCAAGAAAGTCAGGGCCGGTCCTTCTTCGCTATATACTAGTGGGATGCCTTCCCTGGACGTGTGCATCACGTGCAGACTGCAGTGCCGACCCATCTTCTTCAAGAACTTGTTAAAGGGCATCTGTCAGCAGATTTGTACCTGGCTGACTATATCTCCTTGGGGAGAGAGCACCTTAGTCGGTGTGAGGAGACTTATAGGCCATACATGCTTCTCTGGTGCAAATGAGCTGTTAACAAGCTCTGCCTCTGATGCCACCAGATGTAAGGCAACTATCCTATCAGTCAATGTGCAACCCTTTAAAATAGGCCTTGAGACGTGACTCAGATATTAAATAAGCCAGCACTTCATCTGGCTGACCTGTTGCAAGTGCGATTGGCATCTGAAGGCATCTGTGTTGGTCCCATGTTCGTATGTGTCCACATTGCTGAGAAATATTATGTTTTAATATTTGTAAATGAGCCTCTAGGAGCAATGCAGACATTGCCATTACACCTAGAGGTTTATCATCATGCCTGGCCCTGTCAATCAAACGGCAGAGGGCGTGTCACTTGTTGAGAAAGTGTATCCACTAGGTGTAATGGCCACTCCCGTTGCTCGTAGACACTCATTTGCATTTTTACAAAACATCACTTTTCTCAGCAATGTGGAGACATATGAACATGGGACCAACACAGATGCCTTCAGCTGCCAAACACACATACAATAGGTCCACCAGCTTCATAGGTACAAATCTGCTGACAGATGCCCCATAAATTTAGAATAGGCAAGCTATCATATTTTAAATTATTTCACCTGCCACAGCTAAAAAACAAGATAGGAGTTAAGTGCAGTTGAGACAGCTTTTTGAAACCTGTCTTCTTGTCCTCTATGATGAATAAGACGAAAAACCAACCTACTCCACAGGAATGCTAACAAACAGCTGGATTTCTGATGCTGGTTTAGTAGGAGCATGTTCTTTTATAGGGGAAAAAAACAAGTTGATTACCCCTATTGAGCTTTAATGGACCTAAATAAGTGATATTTGTTCTAATTGATTATGGGTATATGTAGACTGGGCCAAAAGTCTCTGTTCTCTATTAGAGGCTTAATTCCTAGATTGTTCTTGCCTTATCTCTTGTAGGTTGTTGTGTCCCATGTGTTCTTACTTAGATCTCTTTTAGAGATGGTGTATATCTGTGATGAAAATGCGCCCTATAGGTGAAGACCACAATGATCAAAGACACAAGGGCATCACTTCTCATAGATATATAATTGTATTGAATTTCTTGGGACCCCATTGTTACTTATCATGGTATAATGGCTCATTCAGATGACCGTATCCGTTTTTCAGGACCTGCCTGAAAATTGCGGGTCCGCAGAACATGGTCACTGGCTGTGTGCGTTCCACATTTTGCGGATTGAAATGTCCTTTTCCTGTGCAGTAATGCCTATTCTTGTCTGCAATTATGGATAACAATAGGAAATGTTCAATCTTTTTTGCAGGGCCACGGAACAGAAGTACATATGTGAAAAGCACACAGTGTGCTGTCCGCATCTTTTGCGGCCTCATTGAAATGAATGGGTCGACATCAGTTCGGCAAAATTGTGGAATGGATTGGTGCGGACAAAAATAAATATGGTCATGTGAATGGGCCCTGAATCCGTGAAGAAAATGGTGTCCTATAGGTGAAGATTGAGTTATATCTAACAGTCACCATACATGTTATATACGTGTATATATAGTGCTCATTATGAGAAATAAGTGAAGTAGGGGTTAAACTAAATTATATAGATGTATGAACACTGCCCTTTGTTCACAATATATGGTTGAATTATTATATTTCTCATATTCACTTACATTTCTCATTGAGCCCTTAACTCTTGCACTTTGTCATGGCTTTTTCACTTCTCTTTTTACTGATTTGTACCCATCTCCAGGAATTTTAATGGTATATTACTATAATGACTCATCACATATATCAGCCATGGATTATTTCCACAGGACAACAAGGTTGCTAAGATAGGAAAAGGGAACTGCTTAGATGTAATGTAACAGGAGACATCATATGATTTGACATGGAGGTTCCCTGTCACGTGGTGCTGATATAATGACTACGTACCCAGTATTCATACCATGTGTACATTTACCATGATAACTTTCATCCAACAAAGGGATTGTTAACAAAAGAGGCATTCCAGGCAACATCACATGATCAGGTGCAGGAACCCACTCATGAAGGGCTTCCATTACCTAATAACTAAACCCTATGACCAAACAGCAGTTCTTCTATTTGTTGAGGGACTCCATAGTGATTTCAACAGGAGAAAATACCTACCTGGTCTCCACATGTCAGTGAGTGTCAATATCCACATATGGTATGCATGGTTAGCATATGATTATGGGGGCTGTGTAGATGGATTGGCTGAGAGGGATATAAAATAGGGGAATTGATACCATCTTCTAGAAGATGTGCAAGAAAAAGGCATGTCGGGAGTGAAGTTACATAGCCATCTGTATTTCCATTTGGCATGTACTGGCATATTTATTTTCAGAAACCAGATGTGGTTTAGGGACCTCAGCTGAAATATTACTTTATACTGTATGTTTTCCAAACTTAGCACTAAGCACTTTATCAATGGTGAATTATGATAAGAGCGTTATGGCGGCTGAGCGGGGCCCATGACTCCCAAACAGCCCATCATCTTAAAAAGTAGCCAGACACCACACACTTATAAATACTGATATAAGCTGTTGATTGCAGCAGCCATAGGTGTCTGGCTGTAGCAGTGTGCACTAGTACATGAAGTGGCTCACAAGTTTGCAGGGGTCGGGGATTCAAGCAATCCAATACCACGCTGCACCACTTCTCAAATCTAGCCTGGTTGTGGGATTAGGTAAAACAGGCCAGGGATGCCAGGGACTACAGCACTGGAAAAGCCTGAGCGGACTACAGCCACATCCTCAGGGCCACTAAAAAAGGTAGCTGCAAGACTGAAAATGAGGGTTTTAAAACAGATGCTTGGAGTGTGCCCTGAGGAGCAAGTGAGATATATGTGCTTGGGCACTTATCATTTACAGGAAGAGAAGGTGGGGGTGGGATATTATATAATATACAGGTTGGGGAGCAATTACATAATACACTGGCTTTGAGAGTGATGGTTGGGAGATGATATAATATACAGGCTGGGGAACAATTATATAATATACAGGCCGAGAAGGGAGAAATTATATAATACTAGCTGAAGGACCCATCTTTGCCCGGCTATATTTAATTTATTTCATTTACTGTTTGTGTGTGTGTGTCGTTAAAAGATATCGAGAGTGACCTCTACAGTGCCCACCTCTTTAACAGTGACCTCTACAGCAGCCCGCCCCTTTAACAGTGACCTCTACAGTGGCCAGCCCCTTTAACAGTGACCTCTACAGCAGCCTTCCCCTTTAACAGTGACCTCTACAGCGGCCGCCCCTTTAACAGTGACCTCTACAGCAGCTGCCCCTTTAATAGTGACCTCTACAGCAGCCCACCCCTTTAACAGTGACCTCTACAGCAGCCCATCCCTTTAACAGTGACCTTTACAGCAGCCCGCCCCTTTAACAGTGACCACTACAGCTGTCCGCCCCTTTAACAGTGACCTCTACAGCAGCCAGCCCCTTTAACAGTGACCTCTATAGCTGCCCGCCCCTTTAACAGTGACCTCTACAGCAGCCCGCCCCCTTAACAGTGACCTCTACAGCTGCCCGCCCTTTAACAGTGACCTCTACAGCTGCCCGCCCCTTTACCAGTGATCTCTACAGCAGCCCACCTCTTTAACAGTGACCTCTACAGCAGCCTGCCCCTTTAACAGTGACCTCTACAGCTACCCACCCCTTTAACAGTGACCTCTACAGCAGCCCGCCCCTTTAACAGTGACCTCTACAGCAGCCCGCCCCTTTAACTGTGACCTCCACAGCAGCTAGAGTGGCCACTGTCTTCACCCCAGAAAGCCAGACCTCACCGGCCATTCCCCCAAATGTGAAACAGCGCCCCCAGTTCCCATGAAGACACACCAGTAAACATGAGGTCACGCCACCCTGGCTCCGTGAAGACACGGAGGAGAAGCTGTCTGAGTGTGAGCTACTGAAAGGGTGGACATCCCTGTGTCTGTCTAGGCACTGCGTCGGACGGAGAACAGGTAGCCAGAAAACTGGACTGTCCAGCCTAAAGCCGGACATCTGGCCACCCTAACATCAGCCTGCCCCTAGGGTGGCCAGTGGTCTTGTTTTAGGCTGGACAGTCTGGCTTTCAGACTCCCTGTCCTCAGTCATGCGCAGGGCCTGGATGGACACAGGGATGTCCTTTTGAACAGCTCACTCTCAGCAGCAGCACTGTGCAGTCTGAGCAATGAGCTGCAGGGAGAAAGTCACCCTCCCCCCACCCCTGCAGCTGAAAGAAGGGCGTGGCCTGACTGAGCTCTTTAATGCAGACCTACAGCAGTGAACTGGCTAGGTTGTCATAGAAACCTGGTGTGTGGAGACTGCCTGTGAGCTTCTATTGGCTGATAAGGGTCATGTGACCAGGCTACTATTGGCTAATGCATTTTTTGGGAATATCTCAGGAACAGTACGTTCTGGAGAGCTTAAAACTGTTCTAAAACCTTCCCGGACACCTGACAGCCTGGGGGGAGCAATTATAAAATATACTGGCTTTGAGAGTGATGGTTGGGAGATGATATAATATATAGATTGGGGAAACAATTATATAATATACAGGCTGAGAAGGGAGAAATGTTATAATATATAAGCTGAGAGATTGGAAGGTGGAAGATGAAATATTAGGCTGAAAAGGGTGTAGCGATACAGTATAATATAGAGGCTGATAGTGGTTTGAAGGTGATATAATATACAGCCTGGGGGGTGCAATTATATAATATACAGGCTGAGAGAATGGGGGTTGGGGATAATATATATAGGCTGAGAGGGAGAAATTATATAATATACAAGCTGAGAAAGTGGGAGTTGATATATAGTATTAAACAGGCTGAGGAAGCACAGTAATTATATAATTTTCAGGCTGACAGGAACAGATATATTTTATAGAGGCAGAGAGAGTGGGGATACAATATACAGGTTACATTACTATTCATGTCTGTTCACATGGTGTAGTCAAGGTATATTGCCACGATTATCAGAAAGCTCAGCGAATTACATGGTTTTCCAGCAACTTCACAAATAAATGCTGGGTTTAGGTAATTAATTTATTTTATTAATTTATTTCATTTTTGTGGTAATTGCAGCCAATAATCTGTGATGCAACTATGCCGTGCCAATAAGGCTTTTGGGGGTATAATAGATTAGTATGAAAGTGTAAATATATTTGACAAAATATTTCATAGGTGCTCTCATATGGTAAAACAACTCGTATAAAGCCCAAACTGGTCCTTAGTAGTGACTGAAGATATGCCGGGGGCCCAAATTTTGTAGACAGCCCACTGTTTACTCATGTATGGCGGTATATTGATTGTTTAGATATGGCATAACTCACTGAACTACTTGTGTTATTGATCACTACTGCATGAGCTCCATTTATTTATGTCTACTATATTTACTTTTACTATATTTTATGTTCTGTTCTATACAATATGAAATTTTAATGCAACTCTGGAATAAAGTATGTTATTAATCTGATATATACCTTTATTCAAATACGAGGTGGGATTATAAATTTATTTAGAAGTTCCTTTCATTATAGAAAAATACTAATCCCGTTTCCTATAGGTTTTGAGTATTATCATAATGCCCTATTATTTATATAACTGCAAAAGTTATATGACAATTCAGCTCTGTTACATCTTTATATATAATCATTATTATCAAATAATTATGATGAGCAATGAAAGCAATGAAAGTTATTCCCTATCCACAGTATTAGCCCCGCCAAGATCACAAGAACGTGGGCCCCGTGCCTTTTAAAGCGCCAGAGATAGCCAAGTACAAAGCTCAGCTATCTCCGGTGCTCCCATATTAATGAAAAGAGTAGCTTTTCGGGAGGCTCCACCCGGTACAGTGCCCTCTTTCTTGTGATCGTGGGGGTCCTACCGCTGGGATAAGGGATAACTTGCTATAACCGGAATACCCTTTTAAATTTATAAATTATCTGATGTTCTAAGTAATGACAATCCCATTATTATCATGTATACCTGTAGAGTAGGATAGATACATTACAAAATAATATATAAAAGTCTGCAATGCATCTTTATCCTTCTTTTTTTTTTTGCTAGCATCAAACGGCATGTAATGTACGACATTTTGTGGCTATAAGTGAGTAGTACAGCTTACTATTAATTAGTGCTTTAAAGTGTAACTGTCATTCTTTTTATTATTCTTGTAATGTGTAGAGGCAGTGACATTGACCATTTTTGTAATATACTTTAATTACAGAAATCGTACATTTCTATTAATAGCTCTAAAGTAGCCCATTTTAAGCCTTAGCAACACCCCTCCCTGTCTTCTGTTTACATAACACAGTCAATGTTGAGCAAGTCTCCACTTTTATGTAAAGAGAAGACAGGAGTTTCGCTAAGGCACAAAATGGGCCACTTTAGAGCTATTTTACTATTAGAAATGTATGATTTCAGTAATTAAAGTATATTACAAAAATGATCAGTATCAGTGCCTCTACATATTACAAAAATAAAAAAAAGAATGACAGTTACACTTTAACATCTGACAGGATATTTATGACCTTGTAGAAGGAAGTGCTGGTATGTATATGTGTATATGCATGCATGCATGAATAATTAGGCATGCATGAATATGTACATATATATATAGATGTATAGGGGCCTTTGAATATTTGCCCAAATGAGATAAATTGGCCGAATATGATGCCCCCTAGATATAATATGTGCCCCCAGTTCATAAATGTCCCCCGTTGCTCCTAATACATATACATGTATATATGCCCCCAGAATTTATATATATATATCTATATGTATAAACTGACCCCCAGTGTCCGGGTGCCCCCTCCCCCTGCAGGCGCATACCAGAGCACTTGCAGGAGGGAGATGCCACCCTGATGACTGGACAGTCTCGGGCCCATCAAAGGACAGAGGATTGAAAAGATCCTCTGCCCTTTGTTAAACACCTCCAGCAATCAACTGTTCATGCCAAGGGTTGCTATGAACACGGGTGTTGGTCTGCTGCAGGCCATTGCTTGCATTGTGAAGGTTTATCACAGCTGATCGGTATCTAGTCCCCTTTTGTGCAGACCCCAAACAAGCAGTCGGTGACATGCTAAACCTGTTTTTATAGCATGGGCCATCCACATCTCTGCCCCATGGCAAGACACCTTCCACCCCTACTCATGAGGGATAAATAGTCCAGCATTTGAGGACTAGAGTGAGCTTTCATGACCACAAGCAGAAGAGCTTTAACCACCACAAGCAGAGGGGACTCATCGCCACAGAGGAATGATGACATACAGTGCCTTGCGAAAGTATTCGGCCCCCTGGAACTTTTCAACCTTTTGCCACATTTCAAGCTTCAAACAAAAAGATATAACATTTTAAATTTTTGGTGAAGAATCAACAACAAGTGGGTCACAATTGTGAAGTGGAACGAAATTTATTGGATCATTTAAACTTTTTTTGTAATAATAAAACTGAAAAATTGGGCGTGCAAAATTATTCAGTCCATTTACTTTCAGTTTAGAAAACTAACTCCAGAAGTTCATTGAGGATCTCTGAATGATCCAATGTTGTCCTAAATGACTGATGAAGATAAATAGAATCCACCTGTGTGTAATCAAGTCTCCATATAAATGCACCTGCTCTGTGATAGTCTCAGGGTTCTGTTTAAAGCAGAGAGCATCATGAAGACCAAGCAACACACCAGGCAGGTCCGTGATACTGTTGTGGAGAAGTTTAAAGCCGGATTTGGATACCAAAAGATTTCCCAAGCTTTAAACATCCCAAGGAGCACTGTGCAAGCGATCATATTGAAATGGAATGAGTATCAGACCACTGCAAATCTACCAAGACCCGGCCGTCCCTCTAAACTTTCATCAGAGATGCCTGAAGACTGATCAGAGATGCAGCCAAGAGGCCCATGATCACTCTGGATGAACTGCAGAGATCTACAGCTGAGGTGGGAGAGTCTGTCCATAGGACAACAATCAATCAAACACTTCACAAATCTGGCCTTTATGGAAGAGTGGCAAGAAGAAAGCCATTTCTCAAAGATATCTCTAAAAAGTCTCGTTTACAGTTTGCCACAAGCCACCTGAGAGACACACCAAACATGTGGAAGAAGGTGCTCTGGTCAGATGAAACCAAAATCCAACTTTTTGGAAACAATACAAAATGATATGTTTGGCATAAAAGCTCATCACCCTGAACACACCATCCCCACTGTCAAACATGGTGGTGGCAGCATCATGGTTTGGGCCTGCTTTTCAGCAGCAAGGACAGGGAAGATGGTTAAAATTGATGGGAAGATGGATGGAGCCAAATATAGGACCATTCTGGATGAAAACCTGTTGGGAGTCTGCAAAAGACCTGAGACTAGGACGGACATTTATCTTCCAACAAGACAATGATCCCAAACATAAAGCAAAATCTACAATGGAATGGTTCAAAAATAAACGTATCCAGGTCTTAGAATGGCCAAGTCAAAGTCCAGACCTGAATCCAATTGAGAATATGTGGAAAGAGCTGAAAACTGCTGTTCACAAAC
Source organism: Rhinella marina (assembly GCA_900303285.1). NCBI lineage: Eukaryota > Metazoa > Chordata > Amphibia > Anura > Bufonidae > Rhinella > Rhinella marina. The sequence continues at coordinate 659 of ONZH01006972.1, read as the reverse complement.
GCTCTCCATCCAACCTCAAAGAGCTCAAGCTGTTTTGCAAGGAAGAATGGGCAAGAATTTCAGTCTCTAGATGTGAAAAACTGATAGAGACATACCCTGAAAAAATGCACTAAAACAGTAGATGCAAACAATATATGGACTAAGCCCTCACTCTATAGATAAAATCTGAGACTCTTAGCCAATACATTTTGATCAAAATACATCTGTGCCCACCTACCCAGCGCCACGGTGGTCTCAGTCCAGGCAGGTCCTACGCTAAACCTTCCTATGCGGTTGTGCATCTATGTTTAGGTGCGCAGACCCTGCACATATAGTGTGCTGCTCCTAGTTACCTCTGTGTGCATCAGCAACCAATGAGAGGAGGAGCACACACACCTATATGTACCACCTTAATCAAGGTCGCCTCTTAGATAGGTGGGGCAAAAGTGCACATGAATGCTACTTCCCCTGGTTTTAGGAGCGCATTCACACCAGAAGGTGCTACACCTTCCAGAGACAAAAATATTTACGGAAAACAGATACAAACATCCTGCACCATGTGATAGTAGAATGTGCGGATGTACAAGGCTAAATTTAGAGATTCACTGAAAAAATGCCACTAAAACAGTAGATGCAAACATATATGGACTAAGCCTCACTCTATAGATAAAATCTGAGAC
>ONZH01006971.1:0-63879 GCA_900303285.1 Rhinella marina | reverse complement strand
CTCTTGGGCCTCCACATAATTTTTAAGAGGTCTCACCTCTTGGGCCTCCACACAATTTAAAGTCTCCCTTGGCCTCCACATAATTTTAAGGTCTCACCTCTTGGGCCTCCACATAATTTTTAAAGAGGTCCACTCACCTCTTGGGCCTCCACAAATCTTTAACGAGGTTCTCACCTCTTGGCCTCCACAAATCTTTAAGAGGTCTCACCTCTTGGGCCTCCACAAAATTCTTTAACAGGTCTCACCTCTTGGGCCTCCACATAATTTTTAATACCCGTGGGCCTTTGGGTCACATACGTCTCTCTTTGGGCCTCCACAAATCTTTAACAGGTCTCCCTCTTGGGCCTCCACATAATTTTTAAAGGTCTCACCTCTTGGGCCTCCACAAAATCTTTAACAGGTCTCACCTCTTGGCCTCCACATAATTTTTAACAGGTCTCCTCTCTTTGGGCCTCCACATAATTTTTAAACGGTCTCACCTCTTGGGCCTCCACAAAATGTTTAAACGTCTCACCTCTTGGGCCCTCCACATAATTTTTAACAGGTGTCAACTCTTGGGCCTCCACAAATTTTTAAGAGTATCACCTCTGGGCCGCCACAAAATTTTCCATGAGCTCTGGCCAGCCCACGGCCTCTTCCTTCTTTTGCGGTCCTACGCATCCCTCAACATCCCCACTGCTTTACCTGCTAGACATGACACTGGGCCAGGTCGGGTCACTGATATCTCTAGCGCCAACAATTTGGGCATTTTAAGGCTTCTGCATGTGTTTGAGTTGTTTTTACATTTTAAAGAAGACATGTCTGACCACATCTCACACACACACACACAATGACAATTAGGGGTGGGGTCTATTTGCTTTCCCCCTTGCCTATGCCATCTGTGGTTGTCATAGGCAACGTGATTTTAAGGGGTGCAGAATTTCATCTTTTTTTTTGTCTAGTTTGGCTTGGGGTCCATGGCAATGTAGAGGAAAGAAGGTTTCCTTGTATGGTCTCACTTTACAGAGAGGTTATATTGTGTTTGGAGTGTATTGTTGAGAGGCTGTGATAGTGGCGTAATAGTGCGACTTGGGCGCGTTATATGCACCCAGACATGCTTCCCCTGCTGTCCCAGTTGCATTCCAGCAGTGTTGGCATCCTTTTCTGAGGTTCCAGGGTGGACTTGGTGACCTCCAAGTGGTCGAATTGAGATTTCCAAGTGGCGAGCATTTTTTCCCCATAGACTTTAATGGGATTCGATATCCGGTCGAATAGTCGAATTTCGCAGTCTATTCGAATCGAATTTCGAACTTTCGAATATTTCACTACTCGCTCATCTCTAGTCACAAGGTCCTTGGGGCAGTTGTGCCCCCCTAAGTTTTTCACTTTGGTAGTTCTCAGGTTGTGCTGTCATGGAGACGACTGGTGAAATGAGTATTACACTCATCGGTAATCCGGTTTCCTGGAAGTCTCCATGACAGCACAAGCCTCCCACCCTACTGCTATTTTTATTATTTCTTTTTTGTCAATTTTTTTCTATCCCTCCGGGTTACAGTTATAATACACTGGTGCTGGGGGGAAGGGGTGGGGTTTTTAACCCTCTCTGTATTTTCCTGTCCTATCAGAGGAAGACTATCTCAGGTTGTGCAGCGCAATGGCAACCAGATGACCGCAGAGCAACCTCACATATATTGGAGCTCAATCCAGGACCCTCCAAGCTGTTTTACCCATCGGGGTGCAGCAGTTATACCCAGCCTTCATACAAAGACCTATTGGGCTGACAACACCATATATCAACCCACTATCCCTTGTACAGCCATGTGTGGTTATTCCAACCCAACTACCTCCATATATTGACTATAATGCTGTCCCATAGGCATATGCTCATCACACTAAAGCTGCCTATGGACAGTATCCTTGGGCAGCCTTCTCTGCCACTGACTAAATGGTACCACCACAAGGGCCTTTCACAGCAATGCAAAGGAACACTATCTGGTGGGAAAGGGTGTTACAATGGACTGTCATTTTCCTAGATTCCTAGATGTATATATCTGGTCATGTGCTTCTTTTATTAGACAGCAGGGGTTGTAGTGATGGTCTTCACATCTCCTTGGTACCAGACATAAGATATGCTGATGACCTCTGTGACCCTCAAGAAATGTTAGTTTTGGGAACTCTACACTTCTATAGGGGTCTAGCCATGCTTCAAAGCATTACTCTCTGCAGGGGTAGTGAATCCAGGCTCCTGATGATAGTAGTGATAGTGATAGTACAGACAGGGGAGGGGAGATGTGTTTCTTGATATCTCTGAGACTAGGGGTGGTAGTCAGATGTTGAGAGGTGTGAGAACAAGCTGAGGCATTCTCTCCTCCTGGACATGCTTCAATATGAGAACTTGGAATATCTGTAACATTACCTGAACTTCGTGTATAAATTTCAATAAAATGCTCACAGGTGACAACTCCTATTGCTAAGTGGTGGCAGCTGGAAACCAGATACCGCGGGGCAGTCGCCATCATCATGATGTGCTATGTCTCTTGGTGCATTGGGCAGTAGCGAGCATACTGGCTGGAAGACAGCCGCTCTACTTTTGCTCCCTGTTTCTCTTTAGCTGTGCTGCGTGACACCCACCTCTTCCCCCGAACTGCACACGTCACTCACATGACCTGAATGCCATGTGAGGTCTAGGAACTCATCATCCTCCACATCATTGTCCACCCACTCCTCAGCCCTGCTCTCCTGACCGGTCTGCACACTGCAGAAAGTACCAGCACTTGACAGCTGTGTTTCGTGATCGTCATCAGAGATGTGCTGCAGTGGTTCTTCCACGCCCTAATCCTCAACATAAGTGGTTGGGCATCAGTGCACTCAATCTCAGTGCACTTAATGGGTGGATGGCCCATGGAACCCCCATCATCAGGGTCATCAAAAAGCATATGTGACTGCTGCTTGACTGGGGGCTCAGACTGCTTGGCTGATGTGGAAGGAGTTGAGGTAGAAGACGGATGCCTGTGAACCGCCGATGCCAACTCTACGCTTTCAGCAGTGGACTGGGTGGAAGACTATATGAAGGAACTGTAGGCACTGTCAGTCATCCAATCTACAACCGCGTCTACTTGTTCTCACCATTCTTAGAGGGGTATTCCGGCCTACAGAATGTTGCAGTACGTCCTGTCGCCTGCGTGCACCAGAGGAAAGTGTAGCTGGCGTAGATCAACAGCGTCCTCTCCCTGCAACAGGAGCTCCACCTACACCAGCAGCACCACGTTGATGCTTTACTCATTTTGTTACAGTCACCTACAAAATTGGCTGACAGACGAACAATTGTAGATCAGTATCCCGGATGCAAAAGAAGTGTTTATCACAAAAAAAAAAATGTAGGTCTCAATGCCCCTATTTACTGAGAGATTAACTATCATATTTCCCTGTGACAGTGGCAAGTAAAGGATTTTTCACACACACACACAAAAAAAAAGTTCACAAAAAAAATGTCTCACCCACACAATTACCAGACTGATTACTGACCTGACTGTCACTGATGCAAAGAGGTAGGATTGCACCGAAAAAAATCCCCACAGGTCACCCTCATGAGATCTGATACATTGGATAGGCAGTCCTTATACGTATTCTTTAGCATCAGTGATTTTTTTTTTTTAATGGTATCATGTCAGATAATTTTCCCATCTCAAAGGGCATTTGACTGGGTGGGCCTTTATGACCTCATTTTTATACTACCTTTGAGTACTTGTCGGTTTGTGGAACAAATTAAAATGTATCTGGCGTATGTGTGGGGGGTCTAGAGTATAAAGTGGCAGCGTATACAGGTGATCTATTTTTAAATTACACTAGCCTCTCTTACTAATCTGTTTTTGGAACTATAACAATATACAGTAATGCCCAACCATAAAAATAATTTACAGAAGTCATAGGCTCTTAAAAGCCTCTCTTCCTGCAGTAATAGTACAGATGTAGCCAGTATTAAAGTCATACCTGGTGCGTTATCACACTAGCCTATCTCATTGGCTTAGTTTAACTATGTGTAAAGCTTCTAAAGCTCAAAGTTGGTGTTGAGTTACACTGTGTGGATGGCACACTAACCCTCTGATTTTAGTGTCTGCTATACCTGTTTTTTGGGGGTACTATCTCTCCTTGGGGAGAGAGCGCCTTAAAGGGGTTGTCCGAGTTATTTTTTTGTTCTTTATATGTTTCTAACTTGTCAGGTATAACAACTTTCCCATATACTTTGTGTTTCTAAAGCTGCTGGTTTCTCAGAGTTGACTGAGGGTCACATGATCTGTGATGTCACCTTATCTTCCCTGGTCTGTGATGTTTTGTGTACAAGCCTGAGAGTTCAGATAACAGTCTGTACACGAGACATCACTGGCCATGCCCCCTTTCTTTGCAGGGCTCCTGCTATCTGCTCTCCCTGGTTTCCTTCAGATAAAACATTAACCCCTTCAGCCAGAACACACTGAGGGCTCAAGGCTTTACAACAAATAGTAGCTGCAGCAGTGAGAGGAGACAAATGCTGGGCACAAGAGCTGTAGAGGAATTGTATTATACAAGAACAGGTAGGGAGAATTTCCTGTGTGTATCAGCAGTGTCATTGTACAGCTGGGACTTGTAGTCCTACACATACAACATGCTGCTGAGTATCCCAGCAGGCAGACATGTCACTCAGCACTTGTATTCACTGCCTTTGCAGAGAGGGGGGGAGAAGGGGGAGGGGCTTAAATTGTTGTTATTGCATGTAAACAAAGGCCAGAAGAGAACCAGGGAAATTAGAAAATATAGATTTTTTTTGCCTAAAACTTGATGAACTTAGTTATATATTGCTGCCCATCAGATTTACAGTGCTATATATTTTTTTTCATAACTTGGACAACCCCTTTAATCGACGTGAGGAGACTTATAGGCCATATATGCTCCTCTGGAATTCTGGGAGGAAAGGGATGCAAATGAGCTCTGATTTGCATCTCTTTCCTGCTACATCTGTAACTTTGTTAGCTTTTTCCTTTCCATTTAGATGATCCACTTCATCACAGAAGTATTTAAGAGTCTACCCAATGGTTAAATTCTACAAAAAATTGTATTGTCTTCCCTTCTTCGATGTCTAAAAACTCATTAGACCATTGACCCAATGGACCTTCACCTGATTTGACTGGTGTGCCATATTCCAGATAAATTTCCTGCCTAAATTGCTTTGTCTTTTACACTCCATCCCTGTTTTTATTATGTTTGTTTTTATTTGCTGTAATCACCAATGTTATTTGGGCTAATAAACCTTAATGATGGCAAAATGAACCATTTCCTGACTAAAGAGACAGAAGGAGTGGGGTTGCCTATCCTTTTTACTTATTTATGTTGCTTCTCATCTGCACCAGTAGATTTGCACTACCACACCAAAACTAAAATAGAAATGAATGTTTCCTCAGTTCCCCTAACAGTTGATCCTTGGCTTGAATCTTGAATCTCTGCCTAAGGAATACCTTCACATCCTAAAAATCAGACCTACTTTGAAAATAGCAAACACATTTGCACTAATGATGATCGAGCACCCAGGTGCTCGGGTGCTCTGGCAAAGCACTCGGGGGAGCTCGAGTGTTCGGCCGAGCACCCGAGCATAATTTAAGTCTATGGGACTAAACCAGACAGGGGTGCCTGGTTTAAGGGGGTCCCAAAAAAAACCAGACACAGAGTAAAACTTACCTTCCCTGGCAGCTCCCGACCTGTTCCAGCAGGAAAGACAGGGAGCAGAGTGGCAAGTTTCACCACAGTGCCACCTGCTGGAGGGAGGAGGGAGCTGCTGGGAAAGGTAAGTACGGATCCGTCATGAACTCCATTTAAAGTCAATGGGAATGGATCCGTTTACTATTGTGTCACACCAAACGGATCCGTCCCCATTGACTTGCATTGGGGTCATGACGGATTCGTCTTGGTGTGGGGAGGGGACTCAAGCATTACTCTTGAGTAAATTCGGTGTTCGGCCGAACACCAAGTGGACCCGAGTGCAGGCATGCTCGCTCAACACTAATTTGCACACTATCATAAGTTCATATCCTTCTCTGAGATGTTACCTATTCTTAAAAATCCTACAATCTCTTCTAATCCTTCAATATCAATCCTTCAATCCTACAATCTCTTCTAATCTTCTACCACTGCTCTCTCTGACCCTTGTCCTTTAGGGATCTGAAGGACCAACAAGCTTTTTCATTTTCTCCAAACTTTCCCCTCACTTTTTTGCTTGAAATAAGATACCATTTGAGATATCAATGCATAACCACTGCTTCGGCAAGGCAGACATTTTCTATGTTTGCATTAAACTTATTTTTGGCTAAAAATCCTATTTTCAATTGGTATTTATTAAAAAATATTGAGATGTTCAGTCACAAAGGGTTAACCGTTTGTCTAACTGTGTGACTGGTACTTTCATTTTGTGCCGGTCATCTAATTACCCTTATCTGTAAACTACTGAGAGGTTGAATACTTATTTAAGCCACATTCTTATCAGTAAGGTAAGGATTGAGCTTTAATGAGTGTTTATGATGTGAAAGAGAAGAGATAAGGAGTCCATCTGCTCCTCAGATGACGAAATTCAGAAAAAAACCACAGGCAGCTAGTACAGCTTCTCAGCTCTATGCACAAAAAAGGCTCCATATTGTTAAGAAAGACCAATTGAAAAAGTGACTTTTAGGTCAAAATAAGTATACTGCAATAATAAAAAAAATTGCCTCCAAGGTGTAAATAGCCATTATAAGATACACAGAGACAGATGGTATTTCATTTTAAAATTGTCTAAAATAATCAGATTCTAAAAGAGAATGTATTCTGGCCTTGTATAGACAACCAGAGTCCCAAACTTTTAAGCTATAGGTTCAAAAAGAGGAGATTCTGTGCATAGAATATCTCACTTTTAAAATTTACAATAGGTACAATACTACATTTATTTCAAGACGTGATAGTATTGATTATCATATGGTGAGAAGACTCATCTGATTACAAAACAAATTTGATACAGTGATTGCTATTTTCTTTGGGGGAGGGCTTTTTTTAGGTAGGTGGAGAAGATATAAGTAGAGAATATGAAGCTGTCTTTATTTTTTATTTTTTTTCTTCCCTTTCTTTATCTTTAGTTCCTTCTGTTTTCTTTTGTTCCTTTTTATTCTTTTTATTTGCTGATCTTTTGGTACCTATGGTACATAATATGGATTGTTTGGGTGTTTTAGGACCTGCATGCCCTCTTTTTATGATAAGGAAGCCCTTCTAACTTTTTTTTGTACTATGTTTTTTTCCCTTTCTGCCCCTTTGTTTTATATCATTAAAAAAATATATATTTAATAAAGATTAAGAAAACCCTGAAAGCTGTGAGCAGGACTTCATTGAATTCCTGAATTTCTAATAGTTTTGAATCCATATAATGGCTCCCATTCATACACCTAAGGGTAATAGTAACATAGTTTATAAGGCTGAAAAAAGCCCTCTGTCCATCCAGTTCGGCCTGTTATCCTACAAGTTGATCCAGAGAAAGGCACAAACCCCTGTGAGGTAGAAGCCGATTTTCCCTACTTTAGTGGAAAAAATTCCTTCCTGCCTCCAATCAGGCATCAGAATAACTCCCTGGATCAACGACCCCTCTCTAGTAACTATAACCTGTAATATTATTACCTCCAGAAATACATCCAGGTCCCTCCTGATCTCTTATAGTGAACTTACCATCACCACCTCCTCAGGGAGAGAGTTCCATAGTCTCACTGCTCTTACCGTAAAGAATCCTCTTCTATGTTTGTGTACAAATCTTCTTTCCTCCAGGCGCAGAGGATGTCCCCTCATCACAGTCAAAGTCCTGGGAATAAATAGATGATGGGAGAGATCTCTGTACTGACCTCTGATATATTTATACATAGTTATTACATCTCCCCTCAGTCGTCTTTTTTTCTAAAGTAAATAACCCAGGGGCGTACTAGAAATCATTGGGCCCCATAGCAAGAATCTGAATTGGGCCCCATAGCAAGAATCTGAATTGCGCCCCCTAACTCCGCCCAGTACTCACCCTTGGCCCACCCACCTTCTGCCCTGGCTCCCCCCGCCACACCCTATTTGCTGCAAAGGGAACAAAATCCGTAAAACGGTGGAGGAATTGCTTTTTTTCCCCAATTTCTCCCGTTTGGAATTTATTTCCGCTTCCCACTACTTTGTATATCATATTAAATGGTGGCATTGGAAAGTACAACTTGTCCTGCAAAAAATAAGACCTCATACAGTTATGTAAACGGAAATATAAAAAAGTTATGGCTCAAGGAAGATGAAGATAGGGAAAAAAATGAAAATGCTAACGCAAAAAAACTTCTGGTATCCTAAGGGTTAAAGGGGTTATCTAACTCCTATTATGTGCCCCAAAATGCCCGGGAACCACATGCAGATATGTGGGAAGGGGGAGGGGGGGTCAACTGAACATAGGACCGGACAGGGCCGATTCTAGCTCTTCTGCTTCCCGAGGCAAAAGTTTAAATGCCGCCCCCCCCCCTCCATTAAAAATTAGTATAAATGGCCAAGTAGCCTCCAAGACTCTCCTGCCAGATCTGGGGCGATACAGATAAAGTTGTTATCACCTGCAGTCCTATGTAACACCACAGGTAACACAGTGACAGCGCTCTGAGGACACATAATGTAGTAGATGTCCCCTGCAGTCCTATGTAACACCAGATAATACTAGTGCTGATAATGTGGTAGTGTTAACTGCAGTCCTATGTAAAACCACAGATAACACTAGTGTAGATCATGTAATAGTCTTACCTGCATCCTTATTGTGCCTCCGTGTGCCCCTCGCATGGACTCCATGATGGCAGCGTTGTCTCCTATTCCATCTTCTTCTTCTTGCCCCTCCAGAACGTCCTGATGCAGCTGTGTGAAGACATAGGAACACGGTGGGAATTGTGATTGTGACACACACAGGGATAAACACACAGGAGGACAGACACACAGGGACAGATGTGACAACACACACACACACACAACACGGGGACATAACACGACACAACACACGGACAAGGACACACACACAGGAGATACACAGACACAACAGACTGGACGAACACGACACACACACACATGGACATACAGAACACACACAAGGGACAAGACACTTACACACCTGGGACAGGACACACAGGGGACCAAACATATTACACACACAAGACAGACACACACACATGGGGGACAGACACACAGGGACAGACATACACACACACAACAGACACACACACACATGGGACAGACACAGACAACAGACACACACACACACACATGGACAGGACACACAGGGACAGACACACACAACGGGACAGAACACACCAGGACAGACAATACACACACACACAGGACACACACAACCATCACACACCAGGTGGGGACAGCACACACACAGGGGACAGACATACACACAACCACACACAATGGACCAGACACACAGACACAGACAAGGACAGACAGACACACAAGGACAGACACACACACAGACACAAACCGGGACCAACACACAACACAGACACGGAGAGACATACACACACATCACACACAGGGGACACCAGGACACACACACGGGGACAGACACAAACAGACACACAGGGACACACAGGGAGCAGACACTTATACACCACACACAAGGAACAGACACAAACACACACATGGGGGATACACACGGGTGACACACACACACACAAGGACAGGCCACACACACACATAGGGGAGACAACACACACAGACACAGACATACACCAGGAAAGCAACACACACACAAGACAGGAACACCACACCACAGGGGACAGACACAACAGGACAGCACATATATAACACGGACACACACACAAGGACGATAGCACACCCACACACACAGGACAGCCACATGGCACACCACACAGGGACACACACACAACCCACGACTACACACACACACACACACACACAGGACACACACACACACACATGGGGAACAGGCACAGGGACACACCAACCAGACCACCACACACACATGGGGACAGACACACACACAACAGGACAGGGACACAGACACACACACACAAGGGACAGACACACACACAGGGAGACACACAGACACCACACACACAACACACACAAGGACACACACAACACACACCATGGGGACACACACATGGGACAGACACACACACACACAAAGGACAGACACACCACACAGACACACAAGGGGGACAACACACACACGGGACAGACACACAGACACACACACATGGGGACACAGAACACAGGGACACACACGGGACAGACACAGACAAACACACATAGGGGACAGACACCACAGGGACAGACATATACACACACACACAAGGACACGACAACACACACAGACACACACATGGGGACAGGCACACCACACACAGGGACAGATACACACAGACACACAGTGGACAGACACAACACACACACACATGGGGGACACACACACAGGACAGACATACACACAAGGACAGACACCACACACACACATGGGGACAGACACACAGGGACAGACACATATACACACACACAAGGACCAGACACACACCACACACACATACGGGCACACAGACACACAGGACAGACATACACACACACACACCACACCACAGGACAAACACACACCACACACACACATGGGGACAGACACACAGGGACAGACATACATACACACACACACACACACACACGGACATACACACACACACGGGGAAAGACACACAGGGACAGACATATACACACACACAAGGACAGACACACACACATGGGGACAGACACACAGGGGGACACAGACACACACATGGGGACACAGACACACACATGGGGACAGGGGGACAGACACAAACACACATGGGGACAGGGGGACAGACACAAACACACAGGGGGACAGACACACAGGGACAGACATATACACACACAGGGGGACAGACACACACACAAGGGGACAGACACACACATGGGGACAGGTACACAGGGACAGGGACAGACACACACACACACAAGGACAGACACACACACAAGGGGACAGACACACACATGGGGACAGGTACACAGGGACAGACACACACACAGGGGGACAGACACACACACAGGGGGACAGACACACACACAAGGGGACAGACACACACATGGGGACAGACACACAGGGGGACAGACACACAGGGACAGACAGACACAAAGGGACAGGGACAGCGGCACATAGGGACAGGGACATATAGACACACAGAACAGACAGACATACAAGTACACACACACACACAGGGACAGGGACACGCAGCTAGGCCTCACCAAACTCCAGCCTGGCTCCTCTCCATACAGCAATACAGCTCTTTGCTCCTTAGGCTCCTCCCCCATTGGTCACATGGTCGGAAGATGTCAGAAAGGTCCTTTAGACACGGAAACATCTATTCCTGGACTGCAGGGGTGAGTGGACCTGAGGGGAAGCGGGATCGTGCATGACGGGGGGCAGGTGCTGAGCATAAGAAGGGAACACAAGTGGGCAGGCCACAGGCTACCTCAATGCCCCAAGTTAGTTAATTATGAATAACCTGGACACAAATGCCTGTTGTGCAGAGTATATGTAGGGGGCGGGGCCTTCCTTGCTCTCCGGGCCCCCCTGTGCTGCGGTCCCCATAGCAGCTGCGTGGTCTGCCTATATTGGCAGTAGGCCACTGAAATAACTCTAATTTTGTAGTCCACCCATTCCAGCTATGACTTTAGTTGCCCTCCTCTGAACCCTCTCCAGCTCTGCTATGTCTGCCTTGTTCACAGGAGCCCAGAACTGTACACAGTACTCCATGTGTGGTCTGACTAGTGATTTGTAAAGTGGAAGGACTATGTTCTCATCACGGGCATCTATGCCTCTTTTGATGCAACCCATTATCTTATTGGCCTTGGCAGCAGCTGTCTGACACTGGTTTCTACAGATTAGTTTGCTGTTCACTAAAATTCCTAGGTCCTTTTCCATGTCAGTGTTACCCAGTGTTTTACCATTTAGTATGTACTGGTGACTTGCAGTATTCCTTCCCATATGCATAACTTTACATTTGTCAGTGTTAAACCTCATCTGCCACTTCTCTGCCCAAGCCTCCAGTCTATCCAGATCCATCTGTAGCAGTGTACGGTCCTCTTCTGTGTTAATTACTTTACACAGTTTAGTGTCATCTGCAAAAATTGATATTTTACTGTGCAAGCCTTCTACAAGGTCATTAATAAATATATTGAAGAGAATAGGGCCCAATACTGACCCCTGTGGTACCCCACTAGTGACAGTGACCCAATCTGAGTATGTACCGTTAATAACCACCCTCTGTTTTCTATCACTGAGCCAGTTACTTACCCACATACAGACATTTTCTCCCAGGCCAAGCATTCTCATTTTATATACTAAAATCACATGTAAGGGTCTTTTTACACAGGTAATACACAGATAATGGGGAGTGAACTCTTTCTTGTTCCCATCATTGCCTTGTGTAATCTTGCCACCATATACCAATGATTGATTGTCAGGTGATTGGATCTTCATAGTACAATTATTCTAGTGGATCAGCGCTCATTAACATAATGACTTGTAAAATGACTTTGAGTTTCGATATTTATCTTTGAGTAAGTTTACCTTAAACTACTATGTATGGTTGCTTACTATGCTTGGGTTAATTTATTATCTTATTTCAATTATTTCAGATACTTGACAAAGAAAACAAAACATTTGGATTTCAGAGAATCAAAAAGCCTGCACAGACCACTGAAACCGTGTATACTAAAGTAAAATATCTCGTCACCGGACATCCCGATGTATCAGCTCGTCCTAAGGTCTATTTTATAAGGAAAACCTGCACGTTCTCTTTGTTAACGCTTACAGAGTTAATGTTGTCAACACAATAATTTAAGAAGATCTGTGGCCGTAGCTTTTGGAATACTTGACAAGGGCCTGTCCTCGTCTCACCCTGTTCCCTGAAGTTATTTCCATGTCAGCCTTGGCTTGCTGTTTAAAGGTGTTTTCCAGGAGACCTAGGATCGGCCATGAATATCTCATTGGTGGGGGGTCCAAAGTGTCTCATCCTCTTCAAACGGCTGATAAACTGCAGATATTGATGACCTATCCTGAGGACAGGTCATCAATAATGTTCTCCTGGAAAATCCCTTTAACCCCTTAGTGTCCAGGCTGTTTTGGGCCTTACTGACCAAGCGCTTTTCTTCCTTTTTTTTCATTCGGCTTCTAAGAGCTATAACCTTTTTTATTTTTCCATCTAGTTGTAGTTTTTAATGGCGCCATTTTGGAGTACACATAATTTTCTGATGAACTCTTTAGATGAGGTAGGAAGATGGAGGGGAAAAAAAACCCAGCAATACTGCCACTAAGATTTTATGTTATAAATTTCACGGCGTTCATTTTTCAGTAAACATAGCATAATTATATTTATTCTCTGGGTCAGTACGATTACAGTAATACCAAATACATATAGTTTTTTTTTCTACGTTTTGCTACTTTTGTGCAATAAAATCCCTCTTTTTAAAAGAAAGAAAATCTTTTTGCATAGTCACTTCCCAAGACCCATAACTTTTTTTACATTTTTCTTTCTATGGAGCTGTGTGGGGGCTTGATTTTTGCAGGACGACTTAGTTTTCATTGGTATCATTTTGGGGTGAATTACGCTTTTTGATCGCATGTTAAGTTTTTTTGGTGGCAACTAAGAATAATTTAGATATTTTTATTTATTTATTTTTTTGGCGTTCACCATAGGGGATAATTTACATGATATTTGTGTATTGTTTGCTATGGCTGCGGTGATACAAACCATGTGGGGGAGATTTTATTTTTGCAATTTTTTTAATTGAATAGCAAATTTGAGCAAATGAATTATGAGGTTTTATTTATTTATTTTTCTTTTACGTGTTAACTGTATAGGAGATTTTTTTTATATTTTAATAGTTTGGACTTTTTGGACATTTATTAATATATTTTATATGTAAAATTGGGAAATGGGGTGATTAATGGGCCATTAAGACGGCCGTAGTATTGTGGATCCACAAAAATACGGATCTGCAATACCACGGATGCCGCCCGGCCTGTGTTCCGCAATTTGCCGAACACTGCCGGGCGTCCTGATCAAAATGCCTGTTCTTGTCTTCTGTTGCGGACAAAAATAGGACATTTTCTATCATTTCTTGAGGAGCCGCGGCTAGGCAAGTTCACAAGCCGCCCATTGAAGTGAATGCAGCCGTATCTATTCTGCAAAATTGCGGAATAGATGCGGACACGTTCACACGGTCGTGTATATATATTAATATATTGGTGGGTTTTTTTTTTTTCACTTCTTATTTAATAATTATTAGAGATGAGCGAGTACTAAAATGTTCGTGCTCGGATCAGCCCACCGTGCCCCCTTCAGACCTCGGATCAGCCCACCGTGCCCCCTTCAGACCTCGGATCAGCCCACCGTGCCCCCTTCAGACCTCGGATCAGCCCACCGTGCCCCCTTCAGACCTCGAATCAGCCCACCGTGCCCCCTTCAGACCTCGGATCAGCCCACCGTGCCCCCTTCAGACCTCGGATCAGCCCACCGTTCTCCCTTCAGACCTCGGATCAGCCCACCGTTCTCCCTTCAGACCTCGGATCAGCCCACCGTTCTCCCTTCAGACCTCGGATCAGCCCACCGTTCTCCCTTCAGACCTCGGATCAGCCCACAATGCCCCCTTCAGACCTCGAATCAGCCCACAGTGCCCCCTTCAGACCTCAGGCCAGCCCACTTGTGCCCCTTCAGGCCAGCCCACTTGTGCCCCCTTCAGGCCAGCCCACTTGTGCCCCCTTCAGACCTCAGATCAGCCCACACTGCCACCATCAGAATAAAATAAAAAAATCACTTACCTGTCCTGCGCCGCACCTCCGCTCCGGTGTCCGGCGCTGCACTGTCACCTGACTGCATGCAGCGTCAGGTCAGAGTGCGCGCACTACGTCCTGACGCTGTATGCGGTCAGGACAGTGCAGCGTAGGCACATAGAAGAAGCGGAGCGCCGGACACCGGTGTGGAGCCGCGGCGCAAGACTGGTGAGATATTTTTTTTTAATTTTGTCTGCTCCATGTTCTCTGATACTAGGCTGTGCAGTAGCGCACAGGTGCCAGTGCAGTAGGTGCCAATCGGGTCCAGGCGCAAATGGCGACAAGACTAAAAAGTCTTGTCGCCATTTGTAAAATCTAAGTCACATTTGCGACTATTTTGGTCGCCATCTGGAGCCCTGCATTGGGTTATTGGTCGCCCCTCTAACCAATGCCCTTTTCCCCTCAAGTTTGGTTTGTCTGGTTGTTCCAAAATTCTTGCATTTAAAAATTTTGGAGGCTACTGTGTTCCTTGGAATTTTCACTGTAGCAGATTTTTTTTTGTCCTTCCCCCTTCTCAAGATCTGTGTCTCCACAAAATCTTCTCTTTGAGCTCTACAGGCATTTCTTTGCTTCTCATTGCTTGGTTTTAGCTGTAATATGCATTGTTAGCTGTGAAATCTTATACAGACAGGGCTATGTCTTTCCAAATCATGTCCAATCAACTGAACTTACTAGAGGTGGACTTCAATCAAGGTGTAGAAACATCTTAAAGATGATCAAGAAAAATTGGACAGCCCAAGCACTAAATATCAAGTATTATAGCAAAGGAACTGTGTTAGGCCTGGGCCTTCTGCCAAACCTCCTGCTGTCTCACCTGTCATATCCCCAGGATCTCCTACCTTGGAGCTGTCTCCACGATATGGGCCAGGTACACCTGTCCCATAAGGGAGCATGCATACCGCTTCCTGTCATTCATGCTTCCAGGGGTGTGTGCTTCCTGCCCCCTAGCAAGTCCCTGGGCTGAGTTACGAGTTTAAATAGCAGATTCCGCATCTAGGAAGTTGCCTGAGCGTTGAGTTACTCACAGTAATGGCAAAGGAGTTCTGTTCTGATCTTCTGTGTTTGATTCAGCCTGTTTTGACCACTTTGTTTGCCTGCTGCCTGCATTGACAACTGGACCTGTCTGACTCGGAGCCTGTCTGATCCTTTGTACTGCTTCTGATACCGGCTTCTGACCTCTTGCTTGTCTCTGATCACACTTCAGCTTCTGCCTCTGACAATCATTGTCATCTGCAGCATTTAGTCCAGTCTTCTCTGCAACACCACTTCTCACCACTCACTGCTATTGGTTCACCAAACTGCACTGCATTACCTATTGTCTTACTCAGTGAGTCAGTTGTCAATCCATATTAGCTAATCCTATAGGAAGTGGTTCAGTTTCTCTCTTGCTGCATTCTGTCCTGTCTCCTCTGAGAGTGCTGAATAACGCCCTAGGGGTTAGTGGATGTCATCCCTTGGTTGACACAGAGAATCCACACTATCTCTGGTTTGACCAGTGGGTCAAACCCAGTGGTTATAACAATCTGAGTCAGTATGTCTGTTAGTTTTTCCTTTTTAATAAATTCAGTTTTCATTTTCTCATTATGGGGTATTGAGTGCAGATTGATGTGGGAAAAAAAAGTGAATACCGTGAGCAAAATGAAGACTTTCCAAATACATAGTATACTAATTATTAATTATATGTGAGATCTCTGTTGACCGCTGTTTAATCTTCAAAAGTTTCTCATTTGTATTCTTCGAGCTCCACATTATTCTTGTATTGAAAAGAATATTTGTAATGATTTTAAGAATAAAAATATATAAAAACTAAAATTTTGATTTGAATGATCTACAATGAATGAATAATATAACGAATGAATAATATAACGTTCACTAAATCATTTGCATGGACATTTGCTTCACACTAATCTTGTGATTTTTACATTTTTCAGACTTTGAAATTTGATTCAGAACAATATCAGTTTACAGAGATTAGATTTAGAGAAAGAATCATTGATATGTTTTTGTACGTATCTGAAGAGAAAACCGAGGACACGGTCTGGGACACTCAACTGACACAAAGTACGGCGCTGCTTGCATCTTACCTTTATTCTAATTTGTCATTATTTATGTATTTACTTATTTATATATAAATTGACTATTTTATAGATGATTTAACGGATGTTACGCAATTACTATCACAACTTACAATCCAGGAAGGTAGGTCAATATTTACATATAAAATATCTGTGATGGTCATGTGGTGCTACTGATCACCAATCATATGGGGGAAATGTATCAACTTTGTAAGCAGGTTTTCAGTCATACAAAATTCACAAATGTTGGTGCAAATGCCACTTTGCATAAACATCTTTGACTTTTGACCCTTTTCTACTTCCCCCTGCAGTTTTACAAAAAGTGGACAGGGTGTGGATAGAAGAAGGTTGTCTGAAGGAGAGATCTCCATGGCCCGACTCATTTAACATGTGTGACAGAAAACTGCCACAGATTAGACCAGAAGTGTAATCCAGCTCCCTAACTGGTGTAGATTTATTTTTTTGGTGCCTGAATTACCTCTTTATAATTCTTGAGCATCATATGCAGCATCTGTGGTGTTAGGCTAGGGCTACACAGTGACACTGGTCGCACGACACCTGTTTGATTTCTTGCGACTGCAGTCCCATTAATTTCAATCGGATCACCACTAGTGTAGCCCTAGCCTTAGAGGGATGGGTTTATTCTGCCCTCTGATCACAGCCCCCAGGGCAAGATTGCAGGGCCCTAATACATTGCCATGACAGCCTGGGACTCCAAGTGATGTCATATTGAGCTGCCTGCAATACTATTCTATTTCAACCTACGGTGCAATCAATCAGAAGATTGTATGTCCAAGTCCACTAAATGGACTAAAAATTACATTAAAAGACTTTATACAGTAATAAAAATAAATGGTTTAAATATGTAAATAAAAAATAATAGTGAAAATTTAATTCACACTCACATCAAAAAATGTTAGACCTATTAAAATATATTTTAAAAAAAGTTATCCTGTGCAGTAAATCCTGTCAGGGCCTATTTTTCAATATGAGATTAGTGAATTAAGTGATGCCATTAAAAATACAAGTAGTCACACAAATAATATGCCCACATAAGGCTTTGTGTAGATAAGAGGTCACTACATTGGTAAGATGTACATGAGGGGTCACTACATTGGTAAGGTGTACATAAGGAGTTACTACAGTTGTATGGTGTATATTTTATAACCCCATTTTTCCTGTCTGGTAGCTCCTGATGGTGCTTTTCGTGAGTCAGCTGTTTATGTTCAGAAGCAACAACCCTTGTCTGAAGCCTTGTCTCCAGGTTGGTGGATTGCTAATGATATTTTTTCACAAAGTCAATATCCAAGATTTTTTGTAACAATACTTGTCTGTGAGTATGTATTGTGGTGATGTGTATAGTATAGTGCTGGAAGATGTGTATATCCCACCCAGATACCTCAGCTGGGTGATATAACTTAAATCCAGAAAGCTGCAGTGGTTTCAGCAAAGTGTAGTTTGTCTAGATTTTGTTCTGGGCTGAATGTTATTTGGACTGGTGGATAGGTTTGGTAGCAGAATCTGCCAGTCCACAACGTTCCAGTACATGTATTGCCTTTAGCTGAGGAGATCACAGGTGAGGCCTGCTTATCATGGAGGGATAAAACAATTGTCTGCGTTTGAGACATGAGTTGGAAGGAAGCCTGCAGAGGCTCTGCGTGGTCTCAGCCAGGAGGACTGAGGGGGACAAGGCTGAGGAATCCTGATTTTTTTGGGGGGACCAGAAATGCTTGCAGAAAGAGAGTCGCACGGTTAGAGTCAAGAGGACTTCTGGACCATATGCAGTACAATGCATGGATGCTGTATTACACTGCATTGTTACACTGACCCTTTGCCTACAAGACGCAGCTTGGGAGCTCAGCATTAACTGCAACATCTAAGGGGTTAATCCCCCAGCATCAGAGTTTTTACCGATGGCGGTGTTTACACAGGGGTCAGTGAACAGCCAGGCCCCTTTCCTGATAGGACGGGCACTAGGGCCAAGTGCTTTATATATAAAGTGTTTGGTCACTATTGGGTTGCTGTTTTTGAGCATTTTTTTTCTTCTGCATTGTGCTGTTCTCTTGTGAGTGGTATTATAATTATATTAATTCTCATTATTTTATCTTTTTTTTTAATTCTTTAGGAATTTGTAATGTAATTAGTCTCAACTTTGTACTACACTTATATTTTTCAGTCCACAAAGCTCTTGGCCTTCAAGTGTCAAATCAGACTTGGTATAAACATTCCTGTATACTTGCTTAGCTATTTTAGAATTTCCATTGGCATGAATGGAGGAAGCAGCATACATGTATGGCCTCATAAATGGAGTCAGGAGTAGAACCCCCAGCTGGGAGTCATTTGTGTGTTTGCTGGGAATAATCCTTTAAGAAAGAATAAAAATTAAATAATTTTTGTACCAATACATTCAACTATATTTTTTTTCAGGTGCCTGTCCTCTACCGGATCACTTTGTGGATAGACACAGAGAAGCTCTGATACAGAGGACATCACACATCAGTCCAGTCCTCGATAATCTGCTGGGCCAGAGACTGCTGACCCAGGAGCAGTATGACACCCTGCGCAGTATAAGACCTCACCAGGAGGCCATGAGACAACTGTACAAGTATGGAGAAATCTGGGGTCACAGCGACAAGGAGAAGTTTTATCAAGCTCTAAAGACATACAATGAGCCTCTCATCCGAGATCTGGAAAATATACTCACCGTCCAGCTGTAAAAACTCCTAATCTGGAGACTGTTCTAGTCTACCTAAGGGGAAAAGGAAGTCAAACTATTATGGTATTATCAAAAAGCAGAGGATTGTGGGAGCTCAGATGGTAGTTACACAGTTCGGCCATGTTTCTAAAAGCAAGCCACTGGCGATTTATAGATTTATTTTTACTGCCAACATACCCATCTTCAGTATACTGTATTTTACTATTGTGTTTACTACTGTATCTACTATAATACTACTGTATTTTACTAAAAAAAGCTACTGCTTTATTTTAGTTCTATTACCAAATGTTGCACAAATATCCCACCCACTGATCCAGAGTTTGGAGAAGAGAAATATTTATATATATTTACAATTTTCCCTTTTACAAAATAAATAAATGAATAAACCAAATAATATCAATTAATAAATACAAGAATAACTAATACATACAAAGTCTAAGACTTTTTTGCCCTAATTGTGATAATGATCATTGCCAACTTTTCATATAAATATTTTTTTTTTTCTTTTTACTTCATTTATGCCATAAATTTTCAAATTGAATGTACCGTATATGTTCATTGGGGTTCAGCCATTTCCCCGACAGAGGCACTTGCTACTGTTTTCCTGGTGATATATACGCAAATGTTGCACAAAAATTATAAATGTTTGGGTCTTTTGAAAATAAAACCTAAACCTGCCTAGACAAATCCTATCCCTACATTATCTGTCTGTCCTGATGCAGCTCTCCCTGACTAAGACTGAGCCAAACCACGTGTCATCGGGTGCTTTATAGCACCCAATGACACGTTCCGGCCAGCCAATCACTGTTCCGGCCAGCCAACATGGCTACAGCATTACAGTGAATGCCAGTAACTCCCCGCACGCTGATTGTCTGCGTTGCCAAGAAACGTGTGGGGAGGGGACTCGAGCATGCTCGCCCAACACTAGTAATGTGCATTCCTGCTCCAAGTAGTGCAGGTCCCAAGCTCATCATGCTAGACATATAGCTAATTCGATTGAGTCTAATTGGATTATCAAAAGAGATGTATATCCCATTGCAGACTTCTCAACGTGGTTAAGGACTAGTACCATCTGGTCCAATATCACACAATAAGGTAAAAGATAAAGAATCACCCGATATATTCATAAAAATCACACAACATATAATATAGACAATATCTCAACATTTGTATAAAATAATATACAGATGATAGAGACGATGAGGTAGGCCACTATTTATCACATAAACATTTCCAGAAACTTTTACTTTCTTCTTCTAGAAATCTAATGTATTTGTTAAAGTTTTACTTTGGAAACTTTGGTGATCTGTTGCCAACAACTAATCTTCAGAAGTTTTCTCCTTAGTTATCCAAAACACAGTAGACACATGAGGTAAAGGCAAAGCTATTCATAGAGTTGTTTTCCTTCCAGGAGTTTTTACGTTCTGTGATCTCTCGAGAACTACTTGTCAGAAGTTTTCCTTCTCAGTGATATAGATCACAGCAGACACAGAGGTATATCTGTATATATAAAGGTTGTAATTTCATGGCTTACAATATATGACAAGGCCACGTGCCTGGCCACAACACACAAGATTTCTCCATTATAAAGCTTTTGTATTTTATATTTTATTAATGGAAAAGGTTCTAAGTATTTCCAATGAAACAGTAAAGAAATCTTTTGATAGGAAAATGGAAATATCTAATGTAAGTACATAAATATTGTGTATTATTATGTGTATTACTTGTGGTAGTAGTAATAGTAGTAGTAATCTGTGTGTATGATGTTTTTGTCTTCTGTAACACTATACAGGAGGCAAGGGTTGGATTTAAAGGATATAAGGGCAGAGGAGAAAAATGGGAGACGTCTTGGAGATAAGCATAAAAAGGGGAAAAGGAGAAGAAGTTGTGATAACTTAACATTTTCTTAAAATTTGATTCTGGTCTGAATTTGATTCAATTTGGATCCAAATAAATATACTGTACCTCTTTGATTCGATTTGGATCCAAATAAATACTACTGTACCTGAATTACAAGTGCTCTAGAAAAGTCTTTCCTTGATTTTCCTGAAGCAAGTCACACAAAATTTTGATTCTAATGAATCAATTTTATTTTTTTAATTCAAATTTCAGAATTTCAGAATTGATTTGCTCATTTCTAGCCAATGCTTATTAAATAATATTTGGGTATTATATTGTTATTCATAACCATTTGATTAAAGGAGTTATCTTGTAAAAGAAAATTAGGATCTATCCTCAGGAAAGGTCATCGTTATCACATTGATGGGGTCCAAGTCCTGGTACCCCCACCGATCAGCTATTTCAGGAAGATATGGTGCTCACCTGAGCTCTGGTGAATAATGGGGCTTCTAGGCAGCTTACAATGCACAGCGCCATACATTGCATAGTGGCTGTGTCTGGTATTGCAGCTCAGCTCCTTTGACTTGAATGGGGATGAGCTGCAACTGGTCCATTTGACCGATGTGCAGTGATGTCACATATCCCAGGAAGAGGCCACAGCACTCACAAAGCTCTTCTAACAGCTGATTGGGGTTTCTCTGGGTGTTGGACATCCACCGTTCTGATATTGATGACCTATCCTGACGATAGGTCATCAATATCTTTTCCAGGATAACCCCTTTAATACAACCACATACTGTACTCTAAGATCAATGCTCTCACCTCTAGCCTCACCTCTAACTTGTTTATATGAGCTGTTGATATTATTTGTATTGCTGAAAAAGAAAAGACAAGGAGAGAGCATGAACTACCTGAGTGACAGAAAGAACCCCAACTAAGGATTTCTCTACACAGTTTTTTTTTTACTACTCTGCATTCATTAATACTAGCAGTCAGTGGAGCATCCGGAGTATAAGGATGATTGACTTATATAATAGAGTAGTCACTATTCTTTAGATTTACAAAATGTGTTGTTGTTTTTTTGGTCACAAAGTCACAAAGAAATGTATCTTGTCAGAATGGGGGGAGGGGTTGTTGTAAATGACTGCACCTACAGATAAAAGTGATTTGTATTGTGTTATATGTTTCTCCATTAGATTGTCCATTAATCTGGTGATAATGATGGAAAACTCTACGGGGGAGATTTATGTAACTCTCTTTGCTGTTGAAAAGTTCCTGGGGGGAAGGGCATTGGAGGCAGAAATGGGGGGAAGAATACTACAGGAGGTTTGGTACAGAGGAGGAGAGGAGGAAATAAAAAGGAGAGATGACTGTACCATAGTAACATAGTTTATAAGGCTGAAAAAGACATCTGTCCATCCAGTTCGGCCTGTTATACTACAAGTTGATCCAGAGGAAGGCAAAAAAACCCTGTGCGGTAGAAGCCAATTTTCCTCACTTTAGGGGAAAGAAAATTCCTTCCCGACTCCAATCAGGCAATCAGAATTACTCCCTGGATCAACGACCCCTCTCTAGTAACTATAACCTGTAATATTATTACCTCCAGAAATACATCCAGGCCCCTCCTGAACTCTTTTAGTGAACTTACCATCACCACCTCCTCAGGCAGAGAGTTCCATAGTCTCACTGCTCTTACCATAAAGAATCCTCTTCTATGTTTGTGTACAAACCTTCTTTCCTCCAGACACAGAGGATGTCCCCTCGTCACAGTCACAGTCCTGGGGATAAATAGATGATGGGAGAGATCTCTGTACTGACCCCTGATATATTTATACATAGTTATTAGATCTCCCCTCAGTCGTATTTTTCTAAAGTGAATAACCCTAATTTTGATAATCTTTCTGGGTACTGTAGTCCACCCATTCCAGTTATCACTTTAGTTGCCCTCCTCTGAACCCTCTCCAGCTCTGCTATGTCTGCCTTGTTCACAGGAGCCCAGAACTGTACACAGTACTCCATGTGTGGTCTGACTAGTGATGTGTAAAGTGGCAGGACTATGTTCTCATCACGGGCATCTATGCCTCTTTTGATGCAACCCATTATCTTATTGGCCTTGGCAGCAGCTGTCTGACACTGGTTTCTGCAGCTTAGTTTGCTGTTCACTAAAATTCCTAGGTCCTTTTCCATGTCAGAGTTACCCAATATTTTACCATTTAGTATGTACTGGTGACTTGCATTATTCCTTCCCATATGCATAACCTTACATTTGTCAGTGTTAAACCTCATCTGCCACTTCTCTGCCCAAGCCTCCAGTCTATCCAGATCCATCTGTAGCAGTGTACTGTCCTCTGTAGTAGATATACAGTATACTGTCCTCTGTAGTATATATACAGTATACCATCCTCTGTAGTATATATACAGTATACTGTCCTCTGTAGTATACATACAGTGTACTGTCCTCCTCTGTGTTAATTACTTTACACAGTTTAGTGTCATCTGCAAAAATTTATATTTTACTGTGCAAGTCTTCTACAAGATTATTAATAAATATATTTGTAATAGGAGATATTAATTATTGGTATTTTGGGAAGTACCAATAATTAATATTCATAAATAGGCGTAAACCCGCTTTCGCTAGTTCTGCCTATTTATGCCTATGTAAACCCCTACTGCCTTTCACACGACCTAAAAGGGACTCAAAGTACACGTTACAAAATTCCTATAAAAACACTGTATTATAAATATAACAATATAACAATAAATATAAAATATAAATATAACAATATTTATTATTTATCAACAATACAGTACAATAAAAACCTAACTACACTACACAATCCCGTTAACTCCAACCATGTTACTACCTAAACAATACACACACACATATATAGCAGCCCTCCCCAGCCTATCTATATCACTATCCCTAGGGAAGCAAAGGGTTAAATTACAATAACGAGGGGTATTGGCAGGGAAGGGGTTAATGGTATAGGGTTGATACAGGGGTTGCAGCAGGGTAGGGGTTAATTCAAGGGCAGCAAGGGTAATGGTAGGATAAATCAAGGGATCCAGGGGTTGCAGGACTATGGTTGGGTCAGGGCAACAGGGTACCAGGGGTTAATGCAGAATACAGGCAGGGCAGGTATAGGGCAGGGGAGAAAGAAGGGGTTAACACCAGGGGTTAATACTGGCAGGGCAGTCAGGGGTACAGGGGTACTCAGCCAATCCAGGGGTTTCTCCAGGGGCTTGCTGCTCATCTCCAGGGGGGTATTTCCAGGGGGTTGCTCCAGGGGTGTCTTCAGGGGGTCTTCTTGCTGGGGAGGCACGGCTCAATCTGAAAAGCGCAGCGCGATCGCGTTATTTAAACCCGGTCGCGCTTGCTCCCGCGCTGCCGGCGAGCGAGTGCGCCGGCAGCATGTGCACGAGTGCCGGCACGGTGCTATGACGTCACCGCGCCGTCCCGCACTGTTTCCCGGGCGGAGGATCTCTTTGATCCTCTGCCTGGGAGCGCAATGCATCTCCGGCGCTTGTAATTACAAGCGCCGGAGGTACGCGCCAGACAGAGACAGGGAAACCTATTGTTTCCCTGTCCTGTTAATTGCCCCCAGCAGCGCTGAGGGTAATTAACAGAGGGGACAGAAGATCATATCGATCTTCTGTCCCTTTGAAGTACCTGGGACTGGACTAATCAGTCCAGTCCCATGTCTCCAGCTATCCCCAGCAGATGGGCCATTGTCCCTCTGCTGGGGGCTATGGAGGGGGGGCACCCTAGTTGTGACATGTATATAGATACATGTACATAACTGGGGATCATGTACATGCATCTATATACTTCTGGAGGCACTATATATATCTGGGGCTTAAATAGGGGGCATTAATATGGCATAAACAGGGGGCATTATTATATATGTATAAATGGGGTAATATATATAAATATATATATATATATATATATATATATATATAGGATATATATAAGTATATAGATATAGGTGCATGCTACTGGGGGCACATGCACACATATCTATATATATACATATAGATAGAGCACCTGGTGGATATACACATCCACCAGGGCTACAGGCCTATGACACCGTGGGGCCACAGACCCTCAATTTGGGGCCACCCATATATGTATATACATAGGTATATACATATATTATAGGCTGCACCCACACTTCCTTCTACAATATTGAAGAGAATAGGGCCCAATACTGACCCCTGTGGTACCCCACTAGTGACAGTGACCCAATCTGAGTGTGTAGCGTTAATAACTAGTGAGCTCGGCCAATCTCGCTGTTCGGTCGAGCATGCCGGCGCTCGGGTCTACTCGGTGTTCGGCTCGAGTACCCGCCATGTGGAGTCCCCTCCCCTCACTGAGATGGATCATGACCCACCAATGCAAGTCAATGGGGACGGATCCGTTCGGTGTGACACACTAGTAAATTGATCCGTCCTCCATTGACTTTCAATGGTCCTTACCTTTCCCTACAGCTCCCTCCAGCAGAGGGCGCTGTGGGGAATATTCTTATGTGTGCACCGTCCTCCTCCTACTGTGCTGTCCAGAGCTGCTGGGAGCATGTATGTCTGTGTCTGTGTATGTGACACTGTGTGTGTTTTTTTTTTTTGCGGATTTTTATAAACCAGGCACCCCCCGCTCTTCCGTGTCTGATTAGTCCCATTGACTTACATTATGTTCGGGTGCTCTGAGTGCTCGGCCAGAGCACCTGAGCATATGATCATCACTATTAATAACCACCCTCTGTTTTCTATCACTGAGCCAGTTACTTACCCACATACAGACATTTTCTCCCAGGCCAAGCATTCTCATTTATATACTAACCTTTTATGTGGTACTGTGTCAAATGCTTTGGAGAAGTCCAGATATACGACATCCATTGATTCGCCGCGGTCAAGTTCAGAACTTACCTGATCATAGAAACTGAATAAATTAGTTTGACATGACCGATCCCTCATGAAGCCATGCTGATATGGAGTTATTTGCTTATTTTCATTGAGGTGCTCCAAGATAGCATCTCTTAGAAAACTTCAAACAGTTTATCCACTACAGATGTTAAACTTACCGGCCTATAGTTTCCGAGCTCTGTTTTTGGACCCTTTTTGAATATTGGCACCACATTTGCTATGCGCCAAACCTGTGGAACACTCCCTGTCAGTATAGAGTCCTTAAATATCAAGTATAAGGGTCTGGCTATGATATTACTTAATTCTCTTAGGATACGAGGGTGTATGCCATCTAGTCCTGGGTCCCTTGTCTATTTTAATCTTTTTAAGAGGAGGGAAAGGATTGAAATAATATTGGGGAGAGATATTATATCTGACAAGGGGATAAGGTACTACCTTGGGGGGAGGAAGGTGAAACTTGGGAGGAGAAGGAAGGTGAAGAGAAAAGGGGCCTGGAAATAATCCTGCACTGGATGCCATTTCACCAAAAGCTGACCTTAGTGTCATCAGTATTAGTCTAATCTTGAAACATATCGTATAACTTGATGTCATGATATTTGAAGTCTACTTCAGTTTGCCTCACTTTCTTATCTTATTCTACTTACAGACAAATCAGACTGTGGTCACAGAGTTTTTCCTCACAGGATTTCAAGGCAGCCAACTTTTAAGAAATGTTGTATTCTTTCTGTTTCTTATTGTTTATGGAGCAACCTTGTGTGGGAATTTCCTGATAATATTATTAGTGTTCAACAGCAGGAACCTCCACACTCCAATGTACTTCTTCATCTCACAACTGTCCATCAGTGATATTTTGGTTACCACAGATATTGTTCCCAACATGCTTCATATTTTGCTATGTAATGGGGGAAACATTACATTTATAGGCTGCATGACACAGTTTTTCGTCTTCTGTGCTGCCGAAGTATTTGAATGTCTTCTCCTCACAGTGATGTCTTATGACAGATATGTGGCCATCTGTAATCCCCTCCGTTATACTTCTGTCATGACAAATGAATTTTGTGTTAAATTGTCCGCTATGTGTTGTTTGTTGGGTATTTTTGTTACAATTATTTTCACTGTACCACCAGCAAAGCTATATTTTTGTGGCCCAAATATTATCAACCATTTTTTCTGTGACCCTATTCCCTTTGTAGAACTTTCTTGCTCTGACACCTTCATTGTTCACTTGGACTTTTATATTTTGGCTGTTCCAATTTTAATAATCCCCGTCACAATCATTATAGTGTCTTATACATATATTGTTAGGACAGTCTTAAGGATCCCATCCAGTACTGGTAGACAGAAAGCCTTCTCCACCTGTAGCTCCCACCTCATTGTGGTCTCCATATTCTATTGGACTATATTCAGTGTTTATGTTGTCCCACCACATGTCCTAACACTTTCTGTTACTAAAATCCTCTCCCTGCTATATACTGTATTTACCCCTTTGGTCAACCCCATTATATACAGCCTAAGAAATAAAGACATTATGAAAGCTGTACAGGGAACATTTCATAAATGAATATAAAATTGCCACAAAGGGGTTTGTCTAGTGTAGACACCCCTAGTACTACCACAGTATTCCCATTGACTTGTATTGCTGCCTAATACAAGTGTATGGCAGCCTTGAATTGCAACATTGTTTCTGTTAGATTGTGCTTTTCAAGCCTCACCCCTCCCTTCAGTTAGATACTCTATAACAATGGAGCATTATGGGCCCCTAGTGGTCTGCAGAAAGGGACGCATGTTTTGTAGGAGAGACTCTGCCACACTGCACAACTGACTAGAAGAAGATGTAGAGGCAGGGATACTCTGCAATAGAGCCTGGGTCACCAACATTTTGAACAGATAGCCAGCCAGATGACTGATCCACAGATCCTGGACCACCAGTCCTTTTGCCATATTTCACATTACGGTGCGCCACGCCTTACCATCCCTTCTGGAGAGCGGCAACATGTGGTGAAACCTTTACAATGTCCAGGGGACTCACCGTAGTGTTGGGGAGTACCTAAAACCCTGAAACTGCATATCCAACTACTTTAAAGAACTTTTTAACTACTATACAGCATTAGTAATCTTAAATTGACAGTCACATACATGGCTATGCGTAAATGCACAGTAGCCAGTGGTATCGGACAGAATGTTTAATTACTCAATGCACTCAAATGTCAGATTTGTTATGGTTTTAAAATGAATAAAGGTGCAAAAATGATCCCCTTTGGTGAAGATTGGGGTATCTATGCTCACACTGGCTTGTTCTGAACAGGAGTGGTACTTTGCAACATTAAAAACGCACAATTGAATCCACTCCAATATATGGTCACTCTGAAGAGAGTGTAACAAAATGTTACTTGTCGACATGACCAGTAAATTCACAATTTGTGTATGAATCAATTCTAGGTGAATCAAAGTTGCTCCAATTGCCCTGGAAATTGGTACATAAAACATCTAGTTTCCTAGCACTCAGATTTTATTTTATTTTTTATAAAAGGATGTTACGTATCTCCCACCTAAACTCTTGAGCGCAATGACAGCAATAGCTAATAATGTCAGATTGATATACATAGAGCTATGGGTAAATGCAGGTTTGATAATATTAACGAACAGAGGGGCACATTTATTAAGACTGGCATTTTAGACGGTGATCTTAATAAAGGTCCATAGCGTTGGCCTCTACATAACTTTGGTGCATCCAGCGCCAGTTCTAAATGTAAGACAGCTTCTGAGCTGTCTTACATTTAGACTGTTTCTACACCTAAAACAGACATAGAAAATGATGAATGAGACGGGTCTGTTGGCCCATCCCCTTCCCCACCCACACCACGCCCACAATGTTAGACCTGGCGTGAGCTCGAAAAAGTTGCAGATAGCTGCACAACTAACCATTGCATAGCCATCTGCGCCTGAAGTGTGCCTAATTCAGGCATATTTCAGATTGGTAAATGACCCCCAGAGTGTTTAAGCCTTAGAGGAGCCAACAATTTTCTGTTTGTGTATTTCCGTTTTTTACCATAACTTTTTTATTTTCCTATTTGGTTTGTTTTTTTGCAAAACAAGTTGTACCATTTAATGTTGCTTATCATGTAGTGGGAAGCTGGAAAAAAGTCCAAATGTGGTGGAATTGGGAAAAGAAACATAATTCTGACAAAGTTTTTGGGATTTTATTTTACAGCGTTCTCTATGTGGTAAAACTGATATGTTTCCTTCAATCTCCAGGTCTCTATGATACCCCATTTCTATAGTATATCTTATATAGTTTTTCTTGTGTTTTACTGAATACTGAAAAAAAATAAAAACTTTTATTGCCATATTCTAACTTCTACAATGTATTTATGTTTATGTCTAAGGAGCTGTCTGAGAGTCTCATTTTTGCAAGGCGATCTATACTTTTCAATAATACCATTTTGGGGTGTGAGGTGGCAATGGATATTTATATATTACAGAATACAGCATTCAATATATTCCAATACAGTATTGCCCCCTGCAGGCCTGTATTAGAATTGAAGCCTCAAGTAGGCACCGGACTATCACTGTAGTGTAACAGTTACCCTGATCTAAGCGGCTCACATTTGAACACAGCATCTGAGGGGTTAAATGCCTGAACTTATGGATGGTTGCGTACATTATTCTTGGGCCTCTGCTGTTTGAAACAGCAGGCACCATCTTAAAAGTGACTACTTCCATTGCACATTTACAGAAGAGGTGTTCAAGGAGGTAAAACACACTGTGCTGTCATATATGTTATGCTTTTTTATATTATAGAAAACCTTCAAAAATTGTACTTTATGGGGCAGATGGTGTTTAAACACACATTGTGTCATAGGAAAATAACAGTGACTTGTTGGGACCAAGTGTCCAAAAATTTTGCATCAACAGGGGCAAATCTCTGCCTCTGTTTATATAGACGCGTTAATGTCAGAAGAAAGAGTGACTTGTTCTGCACAATTGTCCAAAAATTATGCCTTAATATTGTCTGCCCATATTTATACATGCACAAATGTTAATTTTCAGAAGAAAGAAAGGCTTGTTCTGAACAAGCCTGGAAAAAGTTTCCATTTATTTGGGACAACAGTAGTACAGTGTAGATGAGGAAACGTAGGGTAACAGTGGCATGCGACCGCAATATTAATGGCAGCTGTAGAAGCACATTAGTTTTATAATTTATTCTGTTGAACCACAATTCAAATGCAATGTCTTATTTTCATTCATTGATTTTCTTTATTTTTTTTTATTTAATGTTACTTTTTTCAGTTTCAAATTATTTCAGCGACCATTGCAGGTTTTTCTTTCTTTAACGGAACGGTACCAAAAATTTTGTGTGTGTGTGTTAATACCAGTTTCAGTTAACATATTATATATTATAATATGTTAACATTTTATATTGTGTCAAACTACCGCACATTATTAGTGAACGCGTTGTGCTTCAATCACACAATTTATATACTAGTTTATTATTAAGGTTGCATTATTAATGAACATGTTGTGCTGTTATAACATCATTTATACACCAGTTTCTTTTAATGCATTGTATTACCATTATATATTGTCAATACCTGTGTGCAGTGTATTTGTAGAAGAAGAACATTTATTTGTGCCTCTGTCTTTAAATTACAGAAAAAAAACCTTGCAATATTTCTAGAATCATTTAATAATCTGTGTACCAAACGGGTGAATGAAAATGAAAAGACCTACACCTTTTCAAACGAGAGTCAGAAAGTGGGTAGTAGGGCAAGAAGCAGTAGCAGCCCCAGGCTTCCATCTAGTATTAGTAGTGGTAATAGTAGGACATCACAGTTCTCCCTGGTTTCCAATAGGTGCCACATTATTACTGAGAAAAATAACATGAGATTGTGGACTGGATTGCTTACTCCTCAGTCATAGCAGCATGAGGTTGAGGTCCTCTCTGACACCATGCTTTGTAGCCAGGGGGTCACAACATTCCTCATGCTCCTTTTCTTTGCAGCCCCTATAGAAGCCTTTCAGTTACATGATCTCTGTCTTCACTGCCCCCTCCTAAGAAGAGGCAACAAAATCCTACCAGGCTATGGAAGATACTCAGGAGAGTTTCCCTGTTGATGAGTTGTGTGAGGACAGCAAACAAAAAACATATATCACAACTAGGGATTAGGGATTATTCTGGATTAAAGTCGTACAATACCTACTATACATGAAAAATTGAAGTTCTTTGCGCACATTTGTGATCAAACGTGTGTCAGGCCCATCTACAGGCATCAAGGTGGCTTCTGCAGATATGTACCTAACACTAACAGAACTGCCTCTCCTGGTCCTAACCTAAGTCTACAATGTTCAGGGCGCTGTAGGAACCACCTATATTTATACTCTGCTCAGAAGCCCTGGACAGATGGGTGGGGAGTGCTCAATCTAAAGGAGGGAGCTACCCTCCGAGCATACTACAAGAAAATTTAGACTAGCCAATCCAGTCACAGGTGCACAACCATAAAGCTAGCATGCAGACAGCAAACAAAAACCGTACGGCAGAACACCAATACACATGCAAATAACAGAACTAGGGATTAGGGATTATTCTGGATTAAATATGGAAGCTTAATCAAACATGTGTCGGGCCCATATATCTTCCTCAAGGTGGCTTCTGCAGAACTGCCTCTCCTCGGCCTAGATTGAGCAATCCCTGCTTATTTGCCCAGGGCTTCTGAGAAGAGTATAAATATAGTCAGACGAGTTGCACAAGACTAGCACAAGAGAGACAAAGCTTTCCTCCACGGAGCCAATACATTTTGTGAATAATCATTTTTATTAATTTTCATGAATGGTTCAACAGACATGGAAAAGTAAGCAGTTGTACATTGAATACACATAATAAGTTGACAGTGGTATGATTGCAAGAGATTATAAAGCACAGTTATCAAGAAAATATGATCTGGGTAAGCCCCTAACAATGGCAATAAGGCAATAACATGAATCTTGCTGGGGGATTATATTTCCATATATATACCATTAAATAGTATTCATAAAAGGCAAACAGAAGTAAGATAAAAAAAAAGTTACAAAGAACATGTCTCTTAGGCAGCATCTCCACATCATAAAAGGTCAAAAAGACATAAGTTACCATCACGGGGTGTAGAGTGGATGTGTTAGCTAAGGGGCTAGTTTTGTCTCTCTTTCGGGGGTTAATCATAGAGGACAGTAAGGACCTTTCATATCGACAGGTGGTGTTCACAGCAAGTATCACTTCTTGTATGGTTGAAGGGTTAATTGACTTCCAGTGGTGAGTAATAACTAATTTGGCACTTAATAGAATATGGCCTACCAGATTGCTATAAACTCGATGAAAGTGATGTATGCCCAGAAATAGGAGAGCCAATTCTGGAGAAGGTGTAGTTGAAAGTAAAGTAATTTTGGAGATTAGAGTAAATACTTGCTGCCAGCAACAAGCTGATACCCGTGGGTACATACAACTCAGCCTGTTAGTTGTAAAGTACCATCTTAAGAGGGTGTTCACTCCTGCCTTTTAGAGAGTAACACATTTAAAGTTAGATGAGAGAATACTTATAGCTTTGGACCATTCTTTCTCCGGGTATGATCGCCCCAGATCAGATTCCCATGCTAAAATGGGTTTAGACTTGACAAATGTCACTTTATCACCTAATAGGTCATATATATATTTTGTGGTTTGCTTTTTATGTAGTAAGGGATTATGGTATAATCTAATAATGTCAGAGTTAACTCTTGGGGTAGCTTTCATGATTGCATCAACATAATGTTGCACTCTCAAGTAGTTATAGAATTCCCTGTGTGGGCGATGGAAGGAGTCTTGTATTGACTTAAAAGGAAGCATTGAGTTTTCCTGAACAATCTGGTCAATTGTGTTTACCCCGTCATAGAAAATAAACATAGAAACATAGAAGATTGACGGCAGAAAAAGCCCACCTGGTCCATCTAGTCGCCCTTTTTTTTATCTTAGGATAGATACATGTTTATCCCAGGCATGTTTAAATTCAGTTACTGTGGATTTATCAACCACCTCTGCTGGAAGTTTGTTCCAAGCTTCTACTACTCTTTCAGTGAAATAATATTTTCTAATGTTGTTCTTGATTTTTCCCCCAACTAACCTCAGATTGTGCCCCCTTGTTCTTATGTTCAGTTTCTTATTAATAACCCTTCCCTCCTGAACTTTATTCAGTCCTTTAACATATTTAAAGGTTTCAATCATGTCCCCCCTTCTCTTCTTTCCTCCAGACTATACATATTAAGAACTCGGAGTCTTTCTTGATAAGTTCTATGTTTTAGACCTTCCACCATTTTTGTAGCTCTTCTTTGGACCCAATATCCTTTTGCAGGTGAGGTCTCCAGAACACAGTATTCCAGATGTGGTCTCACTAGAGCTCTATACAGAGGGATCACAATCTCCCTCTTTCTGCTTGTTATACCTCTAGCTATGCAGCCAAGCTTACGATTTGCTTTCCCCACCACCTGGCTGCATTGGTTACTCATTTTGAGGCTGTCAGAGATGACTACCCCCAAATCCTTCTCTTCTGAGGTCTTTGTTAACACACAACTGCCAATACGATACTCAGATAGAGGATTTCTTCTCCCCAAGTGCATTATTTTACATTTGGAAACATTGAACTGCAGTTTCCATTGTTTTGATCACTTATCTAATAAAGATAAATCATTCTCCATATTACCGACACCTCCTGGAACATCAACCCTATTACACACTTTTGTGTCATCAGCAAACAAACAAACCTTCCCTACCAAGCCGTCCCTTATGTCACTTACAAACATGTTAAACAGAGCAGGACCCAGAACAGATCCTTGGGGCCCCCACTTGTAACCAGCCTCTGCTCAGAATACACCCCATTAACAACAACCCTCTGGTATCTGTCCTTCAGCCAACTGCAGATCCACTCAGTTGGGCCTCTATTATGTTCCTACTTTTGCATGTGGATGCAAAAGGGATATTCCAATCAACATCAGTCTCCCATAACTCCAATCTCTCCCTATACTGCCATTTGGGTAATCTCGTCCCCGAGCATAATGTCATGCTCTTCAGATTGCCCTGGAGGCCTATAGATAACACCTACTCTGGTAACAGATCCCTTTTTGTTTTGCAAGCAGACCCAGAGAGTCTCCAACTCCTTACATGAATTTTGGATCACTGTTGATTTTATGGTATATTTAACATAAATGGCTACCCCATCCCCCCCCTTCTCTCCACCCTATCTTTCCTATACAAAGTGTATCCGGGAATGGCTGTTTCCCAGTCATTGCAATCTCTGAACCATGTCTCTGTTATTACAACCAAGTCCAAATTATCTCTACAAACTATTGATATTAGCTCGCAGATCTTGTTGCATAAGCTGCGAGCATTTGTACACATTACATGAAGAACATTACATTTATCACCAACAACTCCATCTACCTCCCTGACAACATCACCAATATCATCCACCGCACTAACATCAGTATCTAGAGCACCAGCGACCACTTCATCTGCACCAACAACTGTATCCACCACACTAACAGATTGCTGATTAAGACGCTCAATACCCTGGTTCACCAAAACTGTTCGGGGACAGAAATCATTCTCCTCAATAAAATTCCTGTCCCCTCATCTAGTTTAAATGCCTGTCAAAAAAACACCTGAACTCTTCTCCAAGTACCTCAGTGCCTTTGTGTGACGGGTGCAGACCATCTCTCTTGTACATGTCCTTACTTCTCCACCTACTAATATTGTGACTAACAAACCCAAAACCTTCATCTTTACACCACTGCCTTAGCCAACCATTGAACTCCAGGATACGACATGCCTTAATATTTTGAGAGCAGACTGGCAAAATCTCTGAAAAAGTAATGAAATCTGTCATTATGCTCAGCTCCAGGCTGACACTGTGAAATTCCATTTTTACCACATCAACATTTTTCTGGGACAAATTGTTTGTACCAAGATGAATAACCAGATCAACTTCAGTCTCCTTTGTTGCAGCCTTAACAATATTTGTGATCCGTCTTTTATCCCTGCTTGCAGTAGCACCATACAGAGAGATCAAGGCCCTCAATGCATCTTTCCAGTATGTAAGTTGAGACATATTTTTATAGAGGGTTGCCCTGCACTCCATGGGAACTGTGGAAGTGTTGCCATAAGGTCCCAGTGTGAGTTACTGTGAGCAAATTGGCTTTGAGAGGGGTTGGGTTCCACAAGATTTGGACAAGATAATCTCTTAGGGAACATCAACTAATTGACTCTGATTCAATTTGAATCCACGGTTTATTAGAAGAGTCACTCCACCATTCCCTGAGGAATGATAAGCCTATAGCTCTATAGTAATCCTTAATGGAAGGGAGACCTAAACCTCCTGCTCTTCGCCTCCGTGTCACCAGGTTATATGCTATTCGGGGCCGACCCAACTTCCAGAGGTATTTATTCAGGAGGGTAATATATATATATTAGTGTGGGTAGGGTCATCATTTGGAATGAGGCTATTCTGCCCACTCAAGATACGTCTTTCATACCAAAACTATTAAGATCTTGAGCTAGTGCAGAAATGAATGGTTCAAAATTCTGTTTGTAGAGGAGGGTGCTAGGGGTGGTAAGTTAATTCCCAAGTATGTCAATTCAGAGGTCTGCCAGTCCAGGGAGAAACGAGCTTTAAGCTGTCTCAACTCATTAAGGGGAATACTGATGGGAAGAGCCTGAGATTTCGATTCATTGACCTTGTAATAGGATAATGAGCCAAAGTGGGATACTGTAATCAATGCCTTTTCAAGGGATAGGGTTGGATTTGAAAGAGTAAGTATAATATAATTTGCATACAATGATACAGTGTGAGTGGCGGAGCCTACAGTAAATCCACTTATTCCATCCATGTTCCGTATATGCTGTGCAAGGGGCTTCATGGCTAAAATAAATAACAGGGGTGACAGCGGGCAACCTTGACCTGAGCCATTGGAGATTGGGAAACTGGTAGATAGCACTCCATTGATGAATACTTTCATTGTCGGAGTAGAGTACAAGCTGGATATGGCATTTAGAATAGGGCCCTGAAAGCCCCTCACTCCAAGAACTGAGAAGGCAAACGGCCAGTGAAGATGGTCGAATGCCTTCTCAGCATTCAAGGTTACCACCAAGAGAGGGGATCGATGTGAATCCACATAGTTAACTAAATCCAGTACCCTATGGGTATTGTCAGATGCTAGGCGCCCTTTAACAAAACCTGTCTGGTCAACAATAATAAGTAATTGGAGAATAAGGGATAGTCTGGAAGCGATTAATTTAGCAAATATCTTTATGTCCAAATTCAATAGGGAGTTGGACCTAAAATTTAGAGGGGTACCATTAGATTTGCCCGGTTTAGGAAGTGTAATGATCAGGACCTGTAGCATTTCTGTGGGGAAAGGGGTGTCCGTCATGCACTGTTGAAATATATACAATAGATGAGGGGATAATGTAGAATCAAATTTTTTATAGTATTCGTTAGATAGACCGTCAGATCCTTGGGTTTTCCCCTGTGGGAGAGATGAGATCATTTTTTTTCAATTTCCGATTCAGTGAGGGGAGTATTTAAATCATCCAATTGAGAAAGTGTAAGTGAAGGAAGTGAAGCTTTCGATAAAAAGCCTGCAACTAATGTAGAGTAGTTGTCGGGCAAGGTGATGGTATTCTTAAGATTATATGAGTTCATATAGAAAAGTACTTATTATGAAGGAATCAGATACTGATCCCACGTTAAAGTGGAAGTACTCTTGCAGAGAAAGTAAGATCTCTGAGCGGTATATAAGATGGTTAAATAGAAATGTGTTGTTCCTCCAAACAGGGGCTGTATGAGATTGGTACTGATCTTTCAGAGTGATAGTGATGGGGGCATGATCTGACCCTCCAATAAGACCAATCTCCGAGGCTGTGGTGTGGAATAGCATGGTATGGTCTACCAAAAATAAATCTATTCTGGAGTAGGACCTATGAAAGGGGGAAAGGGTATAGCCTTTCTCTTGACTATGCTGCGCTCGCCAAAGGGCAATAAGACCCTCAGAATGAATGAAAGACAATAGTCCACCAGTAGAGAATCTAGAGGGATTAGTGGAATCTAGGGAGAAGTTAATTATGGAGTTGAAATCCCCACACATAATTAATTTACCCATTTTTAGTTTGTGGACGTATCTTATCACATTATGTAGGGAGGATAGTTGACGTTCATTGGGAGTGTAAATATTGACTAGGATGTAAACAGTGTTGCATGAGCAAGCCATGATTATATTGTGTCCATTCCCATCTACCTTTTGTCAAATGAGGGAGAAAGAGACTGAGTTCTTGATTGCTATAAAGACTCCCTTAGCTTTTCTTGAGTGATGTGAGTGGACTAAATTAGGGAACAAGCAATGTTTGACTCGGAGTGTGTAATCTTTTAAAAGGTAGACTCCTGGATACATAAGATGTCTGCTATTAAAGTCAAAGCTTCCCTCCACACAAACACCCTTTTTTGAGGGCAGTTCAATCCCTTGGCATTCAAGGACATTAATTTGATCCCCATAATGGAAGATATCACAACTTGATAACAGCGGGGCACTGCCAGAGACAAGTTACAGTGTGGACTCCTTGGGGGGGACTTTCTCATGATGGGACAGATTCAACTTGGGTGGATCAGGCACAGGAACAGATGAATTTTTCTGGGGGTTTATTTAACTTTTATTTAGCAAAAATAACCACAGAGACATGTATTCGTTATCTTCTCTGCGCAGTCTGGCGTTGGGGTTCCTCACTTTGATGGCGAGCTGTGCCGCTCTCTCCACAATGGTCTGTAGGTTCTTAGATGGAGACTTTGTCGGCGATTTCAGTACAGAAGGACTTGTTGCTCATCCACAGAACCTCGACCTCCTTGACATTGTGGACAAGGAATTTGCGGGTGGACCAGGAATTTGCGGAACCCTGTGGGCAGCATGTGTTTGGTCTTCTACTTGCTACCGTATCCAGTGTTGGGCAATATAGATTTGCAAGTAATATTATTTTTCACACCTATCCCAAAAATAAAAATGTATGCAGTTTGCGCAAATAAAACTGGAAACTGGAATTGGAGAGAGGGCCTGTAGGTGGACCTCCGGAAAAATTGTTTGGAGAGAGGGCCTGTAGGTGGAACTCCGGAAAAATTGTTTGGACAGAGGGCCTGTAGGTGGAACTCCGGAAAAATTGGAGTCGGTGCCATCTTTGATTTTTTTCCCCTTCTCAAAATAAAACTCCAGATTGGCGCTGATAATCCTCGGTACGGTCCATTTGTTCTTCCTCATGGTGTCAGGGAGTGAACTGAGAGGCAGAGCCATTTGGTAGGCTTCTGTATATGGAGGTTTTGCTGTGGAAAAGTCAATGCGGTGCAGGAGCTACTCACGTGGCCATTACTCTTGGCCGGCAAGCCACGCCCCTGGAGCCAATACATTTTAATGCTCTACGGAAACACCATTTCAAACAAATTTTTTTTAACAAATAAACTTCGGATGTATGATCCGAAGCTTGATTCGCTCACACCTAATAGCAATGGACTAGGTGAATAAAAGGCACTTCATAAAGCAATTTCAAATATAGATCACATCTAAATATAAGTTAATAAATAGATACAACAAAGGAAACCCATTACATAATGCAACACCACATGGAGAAGAAACAATTAAGTGGTTGTTCAAGTGCATCAAGTAGTAACCAGTGAAAACGTGTACCATATAAGAAAATACATATATCAAAGTGTTATGGAGCTGGACCCCACTCGTATCGCTGCCATAAATTTTGCAGCTTTATCAGTGCTTTGTGGCAGCAGCTCCTGTCCGTGCAGTGTGTGCATAATTAAAATTGTCTTTCCTGGAAAATTGCTATGCTGACCAACAAGCTCATTAGTAGAGAATTATTCCGGACTCTGGTTTAGCTTCCAATCATGGGGCTAGGTGGAGATTTAAACCTGGCACTGACCCCAGTCAGTGCCTGTGATTATGTATAGTGTCCTGGCTCTAATCTGCGCATGTGCGCCTGAATCCTGCTCTTGCTCATTAACCCTCCAACTATGGCTTGTGCTACTGGTTCACTTCTTGTCTGCTACAGTAATTTGGTACAGTAATCTGTGCCCTCATGTTTTGACCCTGACTAAAATTTGACTATCCTTCTGCCCTCCACCCATTCCTTTTGCATTGGTTTATAATGATAGTTAGCAAAGTTAGAGTTTGTTGGCTGATGTCCCGGTCAGTGATCTCAGGAGTTTCCCTTACATTTATCTAAGTCACAATTATAGACAAGCACAATGTAACAAAATGAACAACACACTGTACTGTTCCTGTTTTTATTAAGCAATTTGAGTAAACCTCTACAGAGCAAGGAGAAAATGTAAGTGGACCTCTTTGTTATTGACTTCTCCAAAGCTAATTGGGAAAAGGTGTTTAATAGTGTTGGTCGAGCACTCAGGGGGGCTCCAGTTCTCCGCCGAGCACCCAAGCATAATTGAAGTCTATGAGACTAAACCAGGCATTACAAACCTGGTTTACACAAGTCCCCCCCCCCCAAAAAAAAAAAGTACACAGACAGTGACACTACTTACCTTTCCCAGTAGCTTCCGACCTGTTCCTTCAGGAAAAACGGCGCGCAGACTGGTAAGTTTTAAGCAAATAAAAAAGAAGAAAAAATAGCAAATGACGGCACTGCTACGAGCGTCCATGCGAAGTTAACATAGCACCCGCCATCGCACAATGCGAACAAGAGGCGTATAGTGGCGTACAGGCACAATCAGCGTGGAACATATGCTCAATCCAGTAAAGGAAAGTCCATAATAAGTCACCCAAAAGATACGAACGTACATTCGTACGATGGACAGCACTCACCAGGCTTGTTTCTTGTGCAGAGTGTATTTTATTAGTAATACTCACAAATACAGGGCGAGGCGGCGAGCACCATAGTACACATGTAGAGGTCAGCGGTGACAGCCGTTTCGCGCTGCCTGCGCTTTCTCAAACCACTACGTAACAACGTGAAGTACGCTGGTCCCTCCTCTTATACAACAATCTCAATGACAAAACCAATCACAGCATTTTACAAATGATTGAACTAGACATCACTATACATTTGTGTTGCAATACAAAAAATATATACATTATAACAACTTAGTCTCCTATAAAAACACTTAAATCGTTGCGGTCATTAAGACCCAAAGACCCATAGCTCCTGTTCGCAATATCCATTTTGCTTCTCTCTGTAAAAGATTGCGATGTCTATCTCCTCCCCTATCCAGGGCTTTAACCACTTCAATCCCTGAAACTGAGACTGGTAAGTTTTATCACAGCGCCACCTGCTGGAGGGAGGAGGGAGCTGCTGGGAAAGGTAAGGACGGATCCGTCTTGGTGCGGAGAGGGGACTCGAGCTTTGCGCTCGAGTACACTTGGTGTTCGGCCGAACACCGAGTGGACCCGAGCTCAGGCATGCTCGGCCAAACAGCGAGTTCGGCCAAGCATGCTCGCTCATCACTAGTGTTTAAGCTAAGGAAATGATATTGGAAGTGTGGGCACACGAAGCCTGGCTACTGACAAAGTCTTCTCTTTTCAGGGAAGTAAGTGTGAACCATGCCTCGAGGAAGACAGGATATAGACATGAATTAATTTAATCTGAATATTATAAGTCATTGACAGTGAGCAAATCATTTTAAAAAGGTGGGGAGCTAAAATAAAGTATATCAAAAAGTTGTAAAGCTTTTAATTTATTTTGTTGTAATCTTTTTTCTTATTGTTGATGTTCTCTATAGAAACATTATGAAGCAAAATAATTGGCTCACTCCGGGAAGATATAAGTGAGGGACATAAAGATGTGGAGTCACTGTGGGTAGAAATAAATGGAGCCAAAAACAATAATAAAATACTAATAGGAGTTTATTATAAACCACCTAATATACCAGAGTCCACAGAAAATCTACTTCTAAATGAAATAGAAGAGGCGGCAAATCAGAATGAGGTTGTTATTATGGGGGACTTCAACTACCCAGATATAGACTGGGAAACTGAAACCTGTACATCTCATAAAGGAAACAGGTTCTTTGCAAAAACCAAAGACAATTACTAGAGATGAGCGAGCACTAAAATGCTCGGGTGCTCGTTGTTCGAGTCGAACTTTTCCCAATGCTCGGGTGCTCGTTTCGAGTAACGAACCCCATTGAAGTCAATGGGAAACTTGAGCATTTTTGCAGGGGACCAAGGCTCTGCCTAGGGAAGGCTGGGTGAAAACCTGGAAACCTCAGAAAATGATGGAAACACCACGGAAATGGACAGGAAACATCAGGGGCAGCATGCATGGATGACTCTGAGGCTGCCTAATCCCACCATTACCCCAAATTCTAAGGCAACAGCCTGGTGGTTACCCTCATGGCAATTGTGCTCACCCAGACCAAGAAAGGCGAGGCAAATACCCATCACATGTTAGGGAAGCACCCAACTAGGTGCAACAAAGGTCCATCACCGCCTGCAGGTGACACCACTGCTCATGCTGGCACTGCAGCTGAAATCAAGTTTAGTATCTGTTCTTATCAGTTGCTGTGGCTGCTGGTGGTATAGTGGTGAGCATAGCTACTTCCCAAGCAGTTGATCTGGGTTTGATTCCCGTCTATCGCAGGAGGCAATTAAAAATCAGTACAATATCTATACGTCCCCTATCTTGGGACCCTATATTTAATGGATTTTTCGAACACGGAAAACGGAAAAAGAGCTTGCTCTGGCCAGGGGAGTGTCT
This sequence comes from Rhinella marina, assembly GCA_900303285.1. Taxonomy (NCBI): domain Eukaryota; kingdom Metazoa; phylum Chordata; class Amphibia; order Anura; family Bufonidae; genus Rhinella; species Rhinella marina. The sequence goes on along the minus strand of ONZH01006971.1, from coordinate 21,676 downwards.
TTCCCACTGCAGCTAAGGGGACGTGTCCATGCTCTGCCTATCACAGGTCAGGAGGCAATTAAAAGAAGAAAAACAAAAAACATCAGTACAATATCTAATACGTCCCCTATCCGGTTAAATAGTTTGGAGAGAGGGCCTGTAGGTGGGGGGAAGGAGGTTTCGCTGGAAGAGCCAGAGGAGTGCCCCCTGGGCTAGCGTGTGTGGTGGTGATAACAGCCGGATGTATTTAGAATGACGACGCAGGACCCCAACTTAAAAATTTAGCATCAACCGGTACAATTGTCAATTATGAGCTCCATCAAGTGTGGCATTACTTTTTAGATGGAGATTGCATGTGGTCACGTACTCCCTGGAACTCCATAGTCACCCCTTCCCTGATGTGCTAGCCCAGAACATTCTCTGCCCCAATTCGCAAGACCTTTTGCTGTCTCCGTGTGCTGACAGTGTGGATTTACCAGTGTTGTCTGAGGAGGTGGTGGACAATGGCGAGACACAGGTGTCGGGGGGTGAGGTAGTTGTATGGGAAGCAAGTTACAGTGTGGACTCCTTGGGGCGGACTTTCTCATGATGGGACAGATTCAACTTGGGTGGATCAGGCACAGGAACAGATGAATTTTTCTGGGGGTTTATTTAACTTTTATTTAGCAAAAATAACCACAGAGACATGTATTCGTTATCTTCTCTGCGCAGTCTGGCGTTGGGGTTCCTCACTTTGATGGCGAGCTGTGCCGCTCTCTCCACAATGGTCTGTAGGTTCTTAGATGGAGACTTTGTCGGCGATTTCAGTACAGAAGGACTTGTTGCTCATCCACAGAACCTCGACCTCCTTGACATTGTGGACAAGGAATTTGCGGGTGGACCAGGAATTTGCGGAACCCTGTGGGCAGCATGTGTTTGGTCTTCTACTTGCTACCGTATCCAGTGTTGGGCAATATAGATTTGCAAGTAATATTATTTTTCACACCTATCCCAAAAATAAAAATGTATGCAGTTTGCGCAAATAAAACTGGAAACTGGAATTGGAGAGAGGGCCTGTAGGTGGACCTCCGGAAAAATTGTTTGGAGAGAGGGCCTGTAGGTGGAACTCCGGAAAAATTGTTTGGACAGAGGGCCTGTAGGTGGAACTCCGGAAAAATTGTTTGGAGAGAGGGCCTGTAGGTGGACCTCCGGAAAATTGTTTGAAGAGAGGGCCTGTAGGTGGAACTCCGGAAAAATTGTTTGGACAGAGGGCCTGTAGGTGGAACTCCGGAAAAATTGTTTGGAGAGAGGGCCTGTAGGTGGACCTCCGGAAAATTGTTTGAAGAGAGGGCCTGTAGGTGGACCTCCGGAAAAATTGTTTGGAGAGAGGGCCTGTAGGTGGACCTCCGGAAAAATTGTTTGAAGAGAGGGCCTGTAGGTGGACCTCCGGAAAAATTTTTTGGAGAGAGGGCCTGTAGGTGGACCTCTGGAAAAATTGTTTGAATAGAGGGCCTGTAGGGGGCCCTCCTGAAAAATTGTTTGAAGAGAGGGCCTGTAGGTGGACCCCTGGAAAAATAGTTTGAATAGAGGGCCTGTAGTGGGCCCTCCTGAAAAATTGTGCTAAAAGAGTGCCAGTTGGACCTCTAAAAAATGGCGTTTTTTGGGTCAGCGTTACGCAAAGATGATATGTAGGAGGAGGAGTAGGAGGAGGAGTAGAGAAGTGGAATCGGATACATAAGTTATTTAAATCTTTAGCTGCTTTCTCCCGGAGGAGATTTGAATTCCGGTTAAATCCAGGCTTTGTTCATTTTAATAAGCGTCAGCCTGTCAGCGCTGTCAGTTGACAGGCGTGTACGCTTATCGGTGATGACGCCACCAGCTGCACTGAATACCCGCTCTGACAGCACGCTAGCGGCAGGGCAGGCCAGCACTTCCAAGGCGTACAGCGCCAGTTCAGGCCACGTGTCCAGCTTTGAAACCCAGTAGTTGTATGGAGCAGAGTGATCGCTACGGACGTTGGTATGGTCAGCTAGGTACTCCCTCACCATCTTTCTGTACAGCTCCCCCCTACTCTGCCTAGACTGGGGACAGGTGACAGTGTCTTGCTGGGGTGACATAAAAGTGGCAAAAGCCTTGGAGAGCGTTCCCCTGCCAGTGCTGGACAAGCTGCCTGCTCGGCTCCTCTCCCCCGCTACTTGGACCACAAAACCATGCCCTCTGCCGCTAGCGGCGTCAGATGGGAAGAATTGTTTCAGCTTGTGCACCAGGGCCTGTTGATATCTATTCACTCTCATACTCCTTTCTTCTGCAGGGATGAGAGTGGAAAGGTTCTGCTTGTACCGTGGGTCCAGGAGAGTGAACACCCAGTAATCGGTGATTGAAAAAATTCTTCTAACGCGAGGGTCACGGGATAGGCAGCCTAACATGAAGTCTGCCATGTGCACCAGAGTCCCAACACGCAAGAATTCCCTCTCCTCACTGGCCTGACTCTCCAGTCTACAATCGCTCTGCGCTGCTGGTAAACTCTGGATAACATGTTTAATGTGGAATTCCATGTCGTGGGCACGTCACACAACAGTCGGTGAGCGGGCAGTTGTAGGCGGCTCTGCGCAGCCCTGAGAGTGGCAGCATCTGTGGTCGTCTTGCGGAAATGCGCACAGATGCAGCGCACCTTGGTGAGCAAATCAGACAGATTGGGGTATGTCTTGAGGAACCGCTGAACTATGAGATTGAACACGTGGGCCAGGCATGGCACATGTGTCAGTCTGCCGAGTTGCAGAGCCGCCACCAGGTTACGCCCGTTGTCACACACAACCATGCCTGGCTTGAGGTTCAGCGGTGCTAGCCACACATCGGTCTGCGCCGTGATGCCCTGTAACAGCTCTTGGGCGGTGTGCCTTTTGTCACCTAAGCTCAGCAGTTTGAGCACCGCCTGCTGGCGCTTACCCACGGCACTGCTGCTGCGCCTACAGCTACCGACTGAAGGCGCCGTGCCCACGGATGGTAATTCAGTGGAGGAGGAGGATGAGGGGTCGGAGGAGGAGGCATAGTACGTCTGAGAGACCGTGACCGAGGTAGGCCCCGCAATCCTCGGTGTGGGCAGTACATGAGTGGCCCCAGGGTCATTCTCGGTCCCAGCCTCCACCAAGTTAACCCAATGTGCCGTCAGTGAGATATAGTGTCCCTGCCCGGCAGCACTTGTCCACGTGTCCGTGGTTAGGTGGACCTTCTCAGAAACAGCGTTGGTCAGGGCACGGATGATGTTCTGTGACACGTGCTGGTGTAGGGCTGGGACATCGAGAAAAATAGTGGCGGTTGGGGACGGAATACCGAGGGGCAGCCACCGCCATGAGATTTCGAAAGGCCTCGGTCTCTACCAGCCTTTAGGGCAGCATCTCCATGCTAAGCAATTTGGACATGTGGACGTTGAGGGCTTGGGCATGTGGGTGGAACTGTATTTCCTCTTGCGCTCCAGCGTCTGCTGTAAAGACAGCTGAACAATGCGCCGGGACACGTTGGTGGACACTGTGGAGGATCGTGGAGGCAAAGGTGTGGTTTTCCGGCGGGAGGCGCTCGTGCCGGGGTCCTGGGCAGGGGGTTGAGTAGCACAGGCAGCGAGTGACGCAGGGGGTTGACTAGCAGAGGCAGCGAGTGACACAGGGGAAGGAGCAGTGGTGTGACCCGCAGGAGGTGGTGAACGGCCTTGGTTCCATTGAGTGGGGTGTTTAGCACTCATATGCCTGCGCATGCTGGTGGTGGTTAGGCTAGTAGTGGTGGCACCCCTGCTGATCCTGGCGTGGCACAGATTGCACACCACAGTCCGTCGGTCATCCTCACTTTCTTTAAAGAACCTCCAGACTTGCGAACATCAAGGCCTCGCCACGGGAGCTTCACTACGTGAAACAGTTGCTGATGATGCACCAGCTCTGGCCCTGCTTCTCCCTCTGGCCACACCACTGCCTCTTACAACCTGTTCTGGTGCAGCACTCGCCTCCGCCTCAGAAGCACTGTCTTCACTCGGCATATCAATCCAGCTTGGGTCAGTCACCTCGTCATCCTCCGATTCCTCAGTCTGCTCCCCCCTCGGAATTCCTCCCCTAACAACAACTTTACCACTGTCTGACAACCGTGTCTCCTTATCGTCCGACACCTCTTTACAAACTTCTTCCACTAACTCAACATTGTCATGATCATCATCATCATCATCATCATCACCCACAGACTGCGACAGTTGGAAAACTTGGGCATCGGGAACTAGGTCAGGACAAATTACTTGAAGCATTGTCCGCAATCCACGAAATCAGCTGTTCGCACTGTTGTGGTTTCAACAGTCCTCTACCACGTGTCCCTGTAAGTTGAGACATGAAGCTAGGGAGTGTAGCTCTGCGGCGTTCCACAGCTCCTTGCCCACGCCCTCGTCCTCGACCCTTAGCCCTGGGGTTCAACATTTTTTGTATATAAGTGTATGATATAAAAAAAACATTAAACGGGCCTGGTCTACTGAAACCCACAAACTTGTTCAGTCTGGTAAAATTAAGTGACGTACAGAAAGTATCACCTGGACAGTATATACGGATCGGAGCGAGTGTGCTGAACTGACACGCAGAAAGGTTACACGCAGCTGAGTAAAATGGATTTGTATCACTGAGCTAAAACAACTGTAAAACTAATTTATTTTTAAATTTTGTTTTTTATATTTTTTAAACATTTTGTTTTTTTGGGAACGTGACGTGCAGGAACTATGGTAGAACTGACACCCTGTTAACGGTGCTTATTTAGACTGCGACCCAGACAAATGTCGCACAGAGAGTTTTCTGGATTAAGCTGTAGATGATATGGTAGCAAATGACTTGGTTGTATTGTGTGACGTACAGAAAGTGTCACCTGGACAGTATATATGGATGGGAGCGAATGTGCTGAACTGTGACACACAGAAAGGTTACACGCAGCTGAGTAAAATGGATTTGTATCACTGAGCTAAAACAACTGAAAAACTTATTTTCTTTTAAATTTTGTTTTTTTGGGAACGTGACGTGCAGAAACTATGGTAGAACTGACTGACACCCTGTTAACGGTGGCTATTTAGACTGCGACCCAGACAAATGTCGCACAGAGAGTATTCTGGATTAAGCTGTAGATGATATTGGTAGCAAATGACTTGGTTGTATTGTGTGACGTACAGAAAGTGTCACCTGGACAGTATATATGGATTGGAGTGAGTGTGCTGAACTGTGTCACACAGAAAGGTTACAAGCAGCTGAGTAAAATGGATTTGTATCACTGAGATAAAACAACTGAAAAACTTATTTTTTTTTATATATTTTTTTTTAATATTTTTTTTAAATTTTGTTTTTTTTGGGAACGTGACGTGCAGGAACTATGGTAGAACTGACGGACACCCTGTTAACGGTGGCTATTTAGACTGCGACCCAGACAAATGTCGCACAGAGAGTTTTCTGGATCAAGCTGTATACGTTATTGGTAGCAAATGACTTGGTTGTATTCTGTGACGTACAGAAAGTGTCACCTGGACAGTAACATAGTAACATAGTAACATAGTTTATAAGGCCGAAAAAAGGCATCTGTCTATCCAGTTCGACCTGTTTTCCTACAAGTTGATCCAGAGGAAGGCAAAAAACCCCAGTGCGGTAGAAGCCAATTTTCCTCACTTTAGGGGAAAAAAATTCCTTCCCGACTCCAATCAGGCAATCAGAATTACTCCCTGGATCAACAACAACCCATATCTAGTAACTATAACCTGTAATATTATTACCCTCCAGAAATACATCCAGGCCCCTCTTGAACTCTTTTACTGAACTTACCATCACCACCTCCTCGGGCAGAGAGTTCCATAGTCTCACTGCTCTTACCGTAAAGAATCCTCTTCTATTTTTGTGAACAAACCTTCTTTCCTCCAGGCGCAGAGGATGTCCCCTCGTCATGGTTACTGTCCTTGGGATAAAGAGATCATGGGAGAGATCTCTGTACTGACCCCTGATATATTTATACATAGTTATTAGATCTCCCCTCAGTCGTCTTTTTTCTAACGTGAATAACCCTAATTTTGATAATCTTTCTGGGTACTGTAGTCCACCCATTCCAGCTATGACTTTAGTTGCCCTCCTCTGAACTCTCTCCAGCTCTGCTCTGTCTGCCTTGTTCACAGGAGCCCAGAACTGTACACAGTACTCCATGTGTGGTCTGACTAGTGATTTGTAAAGTGGCAGGACTATGTTCTCATCACGGGCATCTATGCCCCTTTTGATGCAGTATATATGGATTGGAGTGAGTGTGCTGAACTGTGTCACACAGAAAGGTTCCACACTGCTGTGTGCAATGGATTTGTATCACTGAGATAGAACAATAAAAAAAAAAACAGAGTTAGATATGGCGATAGCTGCACTACTAGTGCCAGCCAGCCAGCCAGCCAAGCCAGGAGACAAAAAAATAAATGTCTTCTAGCCCTTAGAAGGGCTGTTGGGTTCTTTGTGGGTGATTCCTGCCTAACAGAGAACTAAATTCAGGCCTTAACACTGTCCCTGAAAGGCAGCAGCTCTATCCCTAACGACATCCAGACGGCATCTGAGCCAAGCGCCGCGGCCAGTCACTAGTATATTCCAGGGTCACCTGATCAGGCCAGCCAACCCCTGCTATCGACATGTAAGGGCCCCACGTGATGCTGGGTGTACCGTAGAGTCTCCTGGCTTGTGATTGGCTGTGTTTATAGGCACCAAAAAAGCACGATGCGGAAGTTGCCATTTCCTCGAGTATGGCGAGATACTCGTCCGAGCAGCGAGTACTTACGAGTACCCTAATACTCGAACGAGCACCATGCTCGGACGAGTATGCTCGCTCATCTCTAACAATTACCTTTCCCAACTGATTCAGGACCCCACTAGAGGGACGGCCATACTGGACTTAGTATTAACAAATAGACCAGACAGAACAACAGATGTGCAGGTTGGGGGACACCTGGGAAACAGTGACCATAACATAATAACCTTCCAATTGTCATTCAAAAGAGTGTTTCTTCAGGGAGGAGCAAAAATACCAAACTTCAAAAAAGCTAAATTTAGCCAACTAAGAGAGGCCATAGGCCTAACTAACTGGGACAAAGTCCTCAAAAATAAAAATACAGCCACAAAATGGGATATTTTTAAAAGCATCCTAATATCTAATTGTGAGAGGTACATACCATATAGGAATAAAATGATAAGAAGCAAGAAAAAAACAATGGGGATAAATAGAACTGCAAAGAAAGCAATAAATGACAAAAAGAAAGCATTCAAATCACTAAAACAGGACGAGAGCGAGGAAGCATTGAAAAACTATAAGGAAAAAAATAGAATATGTAAAAGACACATAAAAACAGCCAAACTAGAGACCAAGAGATTTATCGCCAAAGAGAGTAAAACTAACCCTAAAATGTTCTTCAATTATATAAATACTAAAAAGTATAAACCTGAAGGTGTCGGCCCCTTACAGAGTAATGAGGGGGAGTTGCAGAGAGCGATGAGGAGAAAGCGAAGCTACTAAATAACTTTTTCTCCACTGTATTCACTGAGGAAAATAAACTGTCAGATGAAATGCAGAGTATAAAAGTAAATTCCCCTTTAAAAGTGTCCACTCTGACCCAGTTAGAGGTGCAGCAACTTCTTAAAAATATTAAAATAGAGAAATCGCCAGGACCGGATGGCATACACCCCCGTATCCTAAGAGAATTAAGTAATGTCATCGACAGACCCTTATTTCTGATATTTAAGGACTCTATACTGACGGGGAGTGTTCCACAGGATTGGCACATAGCAAATGTGGTGCCAATATTCAAAAAGGGTCCAAAAACAGAGCCCGGAAACTATAGGCCGGTAAGTTTAACTTCTGTTGTGGGTAAACTGTTTGAAGGTTTTCTGAGAGATGCTATCTTGGAGTACCTCAATGAAAATAAGCAAATAACTCCATATCAGCATGGCTTCATGAGGGATCGGTCATGTCAAACCAATTTAATCAGTTTCTATGAGGAGGTAAGTTCTAGACTTGACCGCGGCGACTCAATGGATGTCGTATATTTGGACTTCTCCAAAGCGTTTGACACGGTACCACATAAAAGGTTAGTATACAAAATGAGAATGCTTGGCCTGGGAGAAAATGTCTGTATGTGGGTAAGTAACTGGCTCAGTGATAGAAAACATAGGGTTATTAACGGCACATACTCAGATTGGGTCACTGTCACTAGTGGGGTACCACAGGGGTCTGTATTGGGCCCTATTCTCTTCAATATATTTATTAATGATCTTGTAGAAAGCTTGCACAGTAAAATATCAATTTTTGCAGATGACACTAAACTGTGTAAAGTAATTAACACAGAAGAGGACAGTACACTGCTACAGCAGGATCTGGATAGACTGGAGGCTTGGTCAGAAAAGATGAGGTTTAACACTGACAAATGTAAGGTTATGCATATGGGAAGGAATAATGCAAGTCACCAGTACATACTAAATGGTAAAGCATTGGGTAACTCTGACATGGAAAAGGACCTAGGAATTTTAGTGAACAGCAAACTAAGCTGCAGAAACCAGTGTCAGACAGCTGCTGCCAAGGCCAATAAGATACTGGGTTGCATCAAAAGAGGCATAGATGCCCGTGATGAGAACATAGTCCTGCCAATTTACAAATCACTAGTCAGACCACACATGGATTACTGTGTACAGTTCTGGGCTCCTGTGAACAAGGCAGATATAGCAGAGCTGGAGAGGGTTCAGAGGAGGGCAACTAAAGTAATAACTGGAATGGGTGGACTACAGTACCCAGAAAGATTATCAAAATTAGGGTTATTCACTTTAGAAAAAAGACGACTGAGGGGAGATCTAATAACTATGTATAAATATATCAGGGGTCAGTACAGAGATCTCTCCCATGATCTATTTATCCCCAGGACTGTGACTGTAACGAGGGGACATCCTCTGCGTCTGGAGGAAAGAAGGTTTGTACATAAACATAGAAGAGGATTCTTTACGGTAAGAGCAGTGAGACTGTGGAACTCTCTGCCTGAGGAGGTAGTGTAGATAAGTTCACTAAAAGAGTTTAAGAAGGGCCTGGATGTATTTCTGGAAGGTAATAATATTACAGGTTATAGTTACTAGAGAGGGGTCGTTGATCCAGGGAGTAATTCTGATGCCTGATTGGAGTCGGGAAGGAATTTTTCCCCGTAAAGTGAGGAAAATTGGCTTCTACCTCACAGGGTTTTTTTTTTTTTGCCTTCCTCTGGATCAACTTGTAGGAAACAGGCTGAACTGGATGGACAGATGTCTTTTTTCGGCCTTACAAACTATGTTACTATGTTTCTATGTTACATATTTTCAAAATCAAGTTGCTAATATTAGTTTTATTTTTATATTTGTCAGACAAATGAGACTCTAGAGACATATTTTACCTTAGATGACCTGGCTTCTTGCTGCTTTTTTTCTATATAAATATATGTTGTACGTGGTTCTCATTCAAGTGCCTGACAGTCATGTAACATGACTATCATGTTGTTTAAAATTCCAATTATTTCCCTCTGGGAAATTCCTTTCCAGCACAATTGATATTAATGAAAGAAACAGAAAATAATATTTAAGAACAAAAGAATACCTGATGTAAGTATCACGAGGAAACCTTTGTAAATCAATAGATAAATAGATACGGTAGATAGATGAATGTATAAACTCTACTTAAGATTTCTAAGGCTAGTTTCACACTTGCATTGTTAATTCCAGTTTTGAGATCTGGCAGAGAATCTCAATACAGGAATTAAAAAGATCTGTTTTGATTTTACACATCAGGATGCATCCGTTCTGTTAGGATGCGGTTGTGGGAGTTAATAAGTGGTTAATCCATTTTTATCTGGGCCATTTACCCCCTTCCTGACCAGGCCTAATTTTGCAAATCTGACATGTGTCACTTCATGTGGTAATAACTTTGGAACGCTTTTACTTATCCAAGCGATTCTGAGATTGTTTTCTTGTGACACATTGTACTTTGTGTTAATGGTAAATTTGAGTCAATATATTTATATATATATTTTACCTATATTTTTTAAATATTAATTTCTCTGCTTTTAAGTTGCATAGGGATATCTAATAAAATTGTTATTAATGAACATTCACCATATGTCTACTTTATGTTGGCATAATTTTGGAAATGTAATTTTATTTTTTGAGGACATTAGAAGGCTTCGAATTTTAGATGTAATTTTTAAGATTTTCATGAAAATTTCCAATAATTAATTTTAAAGGACCTTTGCAGTTCTAAAGTGACTTTGAGGGGCTTAAATAATAGAAACCTCCCATAAATGAACATATTTTAGAAACTTCAGCCCCCAATGTAATCCAAACTGATTTTTACAAAGTTTGTTAACCCTTTAGATTTCCCACAAGAATTAAAACAGAAGGAAGGTGAAATTTAAAAATAAATATATTTTTTTTGCAGATTTTCAAATTTTAATTCATTTTTCATATAAGATAGCAAGGGTAAACAGCAAATCAAACTGAATATTTATTTTTCTGATTCTGAAGTTTGCAGAAACACCCCATATGTGGTTGTAATCTGCTCTGTGACCGGCAGTAATGAGAGTGAGATAGTACAAGCATTTGTGATGGCTTTGACAGCTTGTCAGAGTGATCAAAAGCCTGGAGGCCAGGAAAAAGTTCTCAGGTTAAAGCTCCATGTTCTTGGCTGTCAGGAGGCAGCTGAGTCTTGGAGCTTCTATGTACAGGTGCTGCACACAGGGGGCAAAGCTCAAGGACGTTTTAAAATGTCTATTCAGAGATAGAGATCCACTACTAGGACGTTTATAGTCAATGGGCAGACTGGAAGTGGTTAAACGGATCCGTCACTAAATACATTGAAAGTCAATGGGTGACAGATCAGTTTTTTTAGGCATATAAAAAAAACGTATCTGTCACCATTGACTTACATTGTTTTAAGTGGCTGAACTATTTTTTTGTTTTTTTTCTCCATTTTTATGACCGGACACAATAACACACCTTGCTGTGGTTTTGTATCTGGTCACAAAATGGAATGCTGACGGAATGGAAGACATCCTGATGCATCCTGAACGGATCTCTTTCCATTCAAAATGCATAAGGACTAATCCTCAGTTATAAAACATATTTTTTAAAATTAATAGTGTTGATGAACATAAGAAACTTTGTAATGTATCTTATTAAAGAAAGAGGTTATTATCTGATTTTAGAAGGCCGATTTGCTCTTTCCTGCTTTTAATATTAAAGTCTATAGAGATATGAGGAGTGAAGAAGAGGCTGATGTATGATAGACACACAAACCTCAGACTCTTAGCTCTGCTACACTTAGTACTTTTGACTCTACTTAGTTAGTAGAATAGGCTCTACCACTTTTCATAGTGAAATAATAAATTGTTTACTAGCTAGCAGCCGCCTCATTTCCTTTTGCCTCTCTCCATAGACTTTTGTGTGTGAAACTGAAGACTGAGATAGGTGCAACAGGAGATAAGATGATAACTTAAGGAAAGGAGGGGAAAAGAATCCCAGAAGAAAGCATTCTCCTTTAATAAGATACATTTGAAAGTTTCTTTTATTCATATCTACTATTCATATATGATAAAATATTTATAACTGAAGGTTAACTTTAAATTTTGAGTTTAAAAAAATAAAAAATCTAAAAAGTGTATTTCTTCTAGGTTTGTGGACTATATCTTCAATTAAAAATCTTAATCTAAATGACAAACAATGTGTTCTCATCTCAGGAATTCTAAGGTACGATAAAGAAGTGTTTAGAATTTTTTTTTCTCTTCCCTTTAGTTGTTTTCCTTCTTCTGGGATTTTGTGGTTATATGTGATTTTTGCTAAAATAATTAAACTTAACTGGTTGAGATCTAATATATTTTGAGCCTCCAGGATAAGGTGCAGTTTAGTTGTTTGTAGCGGTAGTTTAATAGTTAAAACTATTTTACAATTAATGTAATTATTAAAATTATTTATTTTTTTTACCATTGCAGCTTACATGTTTCCTATAGAAAAGACAGACCTTTCACTATTTTAGAATTGTTAGATTTATACAGTATTGTAATTTGTAATTTTTTTTCCTTTATTTTTTTTCTTTTTAATTTTGGAATTTGTTCAAAAAGATTGAACACAAATATTGGGGGTCTTTCCTCTGTCCACCAAATGCTCCAGTTTCAGGTAACATCAGCCATGTTATAGTGAAGGTTGTCACTTTTATAATACATCCTAATGTGGCAAATCTTTTGCAGAGATTTCCATTACTTAAAATCAGTTCAATTTATTTGAATGGGCATGGAGTTCTACAAGGTCCCCCAAAATATATGGGACAATTTCAGACATTTCTGCAAAAACCTGCTGGGCATCAATTCACACATTTGTTAGTTGTTACACGTCCTTCCTGCAACAATTATGTGATCAGTTACATGACCACCATGACTAATAGAGAAAGTGAGCAACCAGTTTAACTGTAGACTTTTCATATACTTTGCATGAAGTAAAAATTCACCGTTCATTTTCATATAGAATGATTAGTATTTGTTCTATATTTAGGAGAACAATTTAACTGCAGTCACAGAGTTTTTCCTCTTAGGATTTCAAGTCAGTCAAGAATTAAGAATTTCACTGTTCTGTCTTTTCCTTGTGGTTTACTGTGTGACAATATGTGGGAATCTTCTTATCATTACCCTGGTGTCCATCAACAAGAACCTCCAGACTCCAATGTACTTCTTCATCTCACAACTGTCCATTAGTGACATTTTGGTGACCACAGATATTGTCCCTAACCTGCTTTACATCCTACTGAATAATGGGGCGACCATTACTTTTATTGACTGTATTACTCAGTTTTATTTTTTATGTGCTTCAGAAACATTTGAATGTCTTTTCCTTGCTGTGATGTCTTATGACAGATATGTGGCCATCTGTAATCCGCTACGTTACACCTCTATCATGACAAGTGGATATTGTCTAATATTGACTGTCATCTGTTGGTTGTTTGGCTGTTCTATGATTTTGACTTACATCATTACAACAACAAAATTATATTTTTGCGGATCAAATATCATTGACCATTTCTTCTGTGACATCGTCCCCTTACTAGAGCTTGTCTGTTCTGACACCTTCATTATTCACTTGGAGATTTATTCAGTTGGCATTCCAATTGTGTTCATTCCAACCACAATCATTGTAATGTCTTATACTTACATTCTTTTAGCTATCTTAAAGATCCCATCCAGTACTGGTAGACAGAAAGCCTTCTCCACCTGTAGCTCCCACCTCATTGTGGTCTCCATATTCTACTGGACCATGTTCAGTGTTTATGTTGTCCCAACTAAAGGACAAACACTTACTATAAGTAAAATCCTCTCTCTGCTGTATACTGTGTTTACTCCTCTAGTCAACCCCATTATATACAGTCTGAGAAACAAAGACATTAAGGAAGCTATACAATTGTGAAGTCACTAGCAGTGATACTTAGGTCCACTAAAGAGATCTATGGCAAAATTGTTGAGAAATTAGCACCTTATGCTGACAAACTCTTATTGTTTTTAGGGATAAAGTATTAATTAACACAAATGTTATTGTTAATGATTTTTTAGATCACTCAGGTCTATACTAGGAATGAGCAAATCAAATTGTTACAAATTTCAGGAAACATTTTTTGCCAAATGAATCTGAAGCTGTTGTGTAAAAATGACGTCCAATGTCCTTTTGCTGTTAATATTGGTGGGGAAAACCACAAGGGAATAAAAATACGAAGGATCACTAGGAGAAAGTGGGGGTAGGGAGGGCTTGCCTTGATAATCTTATATGCTAAAAGACAGCCTCATCAGCCAACCAGAAGGCAGGGAAATCCATATGCTGACTGAGAAGAAGCACAATATTGTGTTTAGCTTCTGACCTGGAAGGAGTATGTCTGGCAGTGTCTGACAAAAATGATTATAGACTAGAGATGAGCAAATTTGCTGAAATTTGTTTCAATCGCCAAGTTTTTTCTTTTTTAAACTCCTGTCCAAATCATATATGCTCCAATTTCCTTTAAAGTTAGAACATAACACTCTAGTTTCCTGTTTTATCTTTTTCAAGAGGAGAGAAAGAATTAAGCTACTTTGGTTTTCTCGATAATATATATGAGTTGTCTGGGGCACACTCTTTCTAATTACAGAGAGCACCTAGTATGCATAATATGTTTGAGGATTATTGTAAGCATGGCCATGCCCCTTTGGGTTTCTAGGAAATATATGCAAATTAGTTTTCTTACGCCTATCTCATGGTGAAAATAGACCTACGAAGCGCAAGGATAGATGTATAGATATTAGTGTTGAGCGAATATGTTCGGCCGAATATAGTTTTTGGCCAAACATGGCGGCGCTCGGGTCCCCTCCCCACACGCTAATTAGCCAATTAACATGTGGGAAGGTACTGGCATTCACTGTAATGCCAGTAGCCATGTTGGCTGTGTTGCTATTTTTTCTGCCGTTAATCAAGGCGACATTACCTGTGTTGCATCTGCTGTTTAATGTTACTGTATTCTACATACCTGACATCTGTTGCTATTTTTTCTGCCGTTAATCAAGGCAACATGTTTTCTGAGAGATGCTATCTTGGAGTACCTCAATGAAAATAAGCAAATAACTCCATATCAGCATGGCTTCATGAGGGATCGGTCATGTCAAACCAATTTAATCAGTTTCTATGAGGAGGTAAGTTCTAGACTTGACCGCGGCGACTCAATGGATGTCGTATATTTGGACTTCTCCAAAGCGTTTGACACTGTACCACATAAAAGGTTAGTATACAAAATGAGAATGCTTGGCCTGGGAGAAAATGTCTGTATGTGGGTAAGTAACTGGCTTAGTGATAGAAAACAGAGGGTGGTTATTAACGGTACATACTCAGATTGGGTCACTGTCACTAGTGGGGTACCACAGGGGTCTGTATTGGGTCCTATTCTTTTCAATATATTTATTAATGATCTTGTAGAAAGCTTGCACAGTAAAATATCAATTTTTGCAGATGACACTAAACTGTGTAAAGTAATTAACACAGAAGAGGACAGTGCACTGCTACAGCAGGATCTGGATAGACTGAAGGCTTGGGCAGAAAAGTGGCAGATGAGGTTTAACACTGACAAATGTAAGGTTATGCATATGGGAAGGAATAATGCAAGTCACCAGTACATACTAAATGGTAAAGCATTGGGTAACTCTGACATGGAAAAGGACCTAGGAATTTTAGTGAACAGCAAACTAAGCTGCAGAAACCAGTGTCAGACAGCTGCTGCCAAGGCCAATAAGATAATGGGTTGCATCAAAAGAGGCATAGATGCCCGTGATGAGAACATAGTCCTGCCACTTTACAAATCACTAGTCAGACCACATATGGAGTACTGTGTACAGTTCTGGGCTCCTGTGAACAAGGCAGACATAGCAGAGCTGGAGAGGGTTCAGAGGAGGGCAACTAAAGTAATAACTGGAATGGGTGGACTACAGTACCCAGAAAGATTATCAAAATTAGGCTTATTCACTTTAGAAAAAAGACGACTGAGGGGAGATCTAATAACTATGTATAAATATATCAGGGGTCAGTACAGAGATCTCTCCCATCATCTATTTATCCCGAGGACAGTGACCATGACGAGGGGACATCCTCTGCGTCTGGAGGAAAGAAGGTTTGTACATAAACATAGAAGAGGATTCTTTACGGTAAGAGCAGTGAGACTATGGAACTCTCTGCCCGAGGAGGTGGTGATGGTAAGTTCACTAAGAGAGTTCAAGAAGGGCCTGGATGTATTTCTGGAGGGTAATAATATTACAGGTTATAGTTACTAGAGAGGGGTCGTTGATCCAGGGAGTTATTCTGATTGCCTGACTGGAGTCGGGAAGGAATTTTTCCCCTTAAAGTGAGGAAAATTGGCTTCTACCTCACAGGGTTTTTTGCCTTCCCCTGGATCAACTTGTAGGAAAACAGGCTGAACTGGATGGACAGATGTCTTTTTTCGGCCTTACAAACTATGTTACTATGTTACTATGTTACTATGTTACTAACATTACCTGCGCGGCTTGTGCATTATAACCTTTCTGTATCCTATATACCTGCCATCCGGTGTCATTTTTTCTGCCTCTAATCAAGGCGACAGTACCTGCGCTGCATCTGCTCTATAACGTTTGCACATTCTAAATATTTGACATTTGTTGAAATTTTTCTGATTATACACTTAATAAAAATCTGCTACTGTACTTGTGACAAACTTGCATATATACCATTTAATATGCGCAAGGTGAGCAGTAAGGGACAGGGAAGTGGGTATGCTGCTGATGGTGCAAGCAGAGGCCATAGCTCTGGGCGCGCTGCTGGCAGAGCACAAGAAACAAAGTCATCCAGAACTCCTAGCTTCATGTCCCAGTTTGCATGGCGGCGCAAGACACCACTCTTGACGCCACACCAGTGCGACTAGGTAGTCGGTTGGAATGCAGCAGATAACGCTTCCAGTCGGTTAAGTATCACCCTCTCTTCCACAAAGTCCAGTCTCAGTAGCCAAGAGTCTGGTAAATCAAATCCTCACCCTGAACCTCCTTCCTCCCACCATGCAGAGTCTGGGCAAAAAAGTGATCCCACACTGGGATATTCCAAGAAGTTTTTTTCATCGCCGTTCCTTGATTTGGGCCTCTCGCCAAGCCTGCTTGAAGAAGGAAAGGAGCAAACTTATGAGCATCCACAGTCTAAAGAAGATGACGTGGGGAACGGCAATTAGTGTCTGGCAAGGTGCATGATGATGATGACGATAATGAGACACAGTTGCCAATAAGTCAAGGGCAATTAGTGCCTCAAGAGATTGATGATGAGGATAGGAAGCAGTTAAGTCAGGTTCTTGTTAGTTCACCATGTCAGGAGGAGGACCAGAGTGAGGAAGTGGAAGAGGAGGTGGTGGACGATGAAATTGCTGACCCAATCTGGGAAGTTGTAAAGCCGAGCGACAACAGAAGTACAGAAGTGGAGGAATCCGCAGCAGCGCAACAGGCTGGATGAGGCAGTGGGGTGGCAAAAGGGAGAAGGCAGGCCACGCCAACCAGGCCCGCAAATGTTCCCCGGAGCAGCCCCTTGCGGCAATCTCCCTTGCCAAGGTGTAGGTGTTCCACAGTCTGGCGTTTTTTTTGAGGAAAGTGCTGAAGGTAAAAGAATTGTAATTTGCAACCTGTGCCATACCATAATGAGCAGGGTCGTGAACACTAGCAATATGACCACCACCAGCATGATCCGCCACATGGCAGAAAACCACCCTAATAGGTGGACCGAACGCCTGGGTCCACGATCGGTGTCTGCGGGTCACACCACTGCCTTCTCTTCCCCTGTGCTGTGCTGTCCAAGACGCAGGCCCAGATGCCTCCCGCCCTGCACCTGGACCTTCGCAAACACCATCAGCGAGCACCTCCACTTCAGTGTCCCAGCGCAGCGTTCAAATGTCCTTACCCCAGGCATTTGAACGCAAGCTGAAATACCAATCCACCCACCCACAGGCCATAGCACTAAACACGCAACTTTCCAAATTGCTGGCCGTTGCCGTTTAGGCTGGTGGACACTGAGGCTTTTCGCAGTCTGATGGCGGTGGCTGTCCCTCGTTATGCAGTCCCCATCCGCCACTATTTTTCCCGGTGTGCCGTCACTGCCTTACACCAGCATGTGTCCAGAAACATAACCCGTGCCCTGACCAGCGCAGTTACTGGGAAGGTCCATTTAACAACTGACACATGGACAAGCGCTTCTGGCCAGGGACGCTACATTTCCCTGATGGCACAATGGGTGAACATTGTGGAGGCTGAGAGCGAGTCGTACCCTGGGATGGCACAGTTGCTACCAACGCCAAGGATTGCGGGCCCTACTTCCATCCGGATATCAGCCACCACCTACAGTAGCGGCTCTTCTCCAGTTCCACTGCAAAATTCGCATCTTGCAGCACCAGTCA
Organism: Rhinella marina; assembly: GCA_900303285.1. Taxonomy (NCBI): domain Eukaryota; kingdom Metazoa; phylum Chordata; class Amphibia; order Anura; family Bufonidae; genus Rhinella; species Rhinella marina. The sequence continues at coordinate 3,733 of ONZH01006971.1, read as the reverse complement.
GACTTCAGTCAGTAGCTGGAAGCAGTGTAGCACAGCAGTCGGGAAGCGGCAATAGGCCGTGCTGAAGCTTATTTGCTTAGGCGACAAACAGCACACCGCCGCAGCGCTGTGGCAGGGCATAAGAGACCAGGCTGAGCTGTGGCTCTTGTTAGTCAACCTACAGCCAGGCATGGTTGTATCTGATAACAGCCGCAACTTGGTGGCTGCTTTGGAGCTTGACAACCACACACACATACCATGCCTGGCCCATGTATTCAACTTAGTTGTTCAGAGGTTTCTCAAAACCTACCCCAATTTGCCTCAGCTACTGATGAAGTTGTGCCGCCTGTGCGCCCATTTCCGAAAGTCATCTACAGCTTTAGCCGGCCTGGCAATGCTGCAGCAGCGCTTGCACTTGCCAGCTCACCGACTGCTGTGCGACCTGAGCACACGCTGGAACTCCCCTTCCACATGTTGGGCAGGCTTTGTGAGCAACAGAGTGGAATAGTGGAATACCAGCTGCAACACGGTCGCCAACTTTCCAGTCCAGTCCAATCCAAAGCTTCCGCTCTTTACAAGCGACAAGTGGGCATTGATGTCTGACCTCTGTGAGGTTCTACACAACTTTGATGAATCTACACAGATGATGAGCGGCGATAATACAATTATCAGTGTAACCATCCCACTTGTCTGTGTCTACTAAAAAGCTCACTGCTCACAATAAACGTGGACGCTCTGCATGTGGAAAAGTTTCTGATAAGCTCGTGTAACAAGGAGGGTGAAGTTTTGGAAGATGGTGAAGGAGTACCTAGCTGACCGTGTCAACGTCCTCAGTGATCCCTCTGTGCCTTAACCATAATTTTTTCGACGGTCAGCAGAGCAGCAACATGTCACCCATAATTTTTTTGATGATCATCTCAGCAGCAACATGTCACTCATAATTTTTTAGACGGTCAGCTCAGCAGCAGAATGTCACCCCTATTGTTTTTGAGTGTCAGCAGCAGGCCATCAATCCGAATTTTTCAAGGGTGTGTCTGATGCACTCCTTTATGTGTTATAAAGGGGGTATTGGAGTGCATGTTCCTTGTAATTTTTGGCAGCCCTTTTGCTTTGTGCATAGGCTTTATGAGTGTAGGAGTCCCACGACATGAACAATTGCACCACAATGTGAATGAGGCCCTCCTTTATGTGATGTCCTGGTTGTATCGGAGTGCCTCTTCCTTGTAATTTTTGGCAGCACTTGCGCTTTACGTACAAGTAAATATATGTTTCCTAACAATATTTCCTCTAAAATCAATGTTATATTAGGTTTTGGGGGGTATTCTTGTCATTCCGTAAAAGTGGCGTAATACTCGGACAACATCATTCACAGCAGCGACTTTGGAGTCTCAGATGCATCCAGACATCTTCCCCATGCTGTTCCCAAACCATTTCAGTGGTGTTTCCAGGGGCAGATTGGCCATAGACCTTACAGGGAAATTTCCCGGTGGGCCGATGCCCAGGGGGCCGCCTGAGCCCTCCTCACAGCCGGCCAGTGGAAGTTTTTGGAGAAGTATTTTGTGATGGACTGTGGTATTTGGCTCTGTTGGGGTGCTATAATGTACCACAATATGGTATTGCTGGCTCTGCCTTCCATCAATTTGGACCCGACTACACAACGGGGCCACTTTTAGTATTTTTTCCAGGGCCACTTTACGTTCCCAGTCCGCCCTTGGGTGTTTCCACCATTTTCCACCACTTTCCCTATGAACCAGACACCCTCCCCTCTTCATAGCAGGGGGTGCCTGGTTTAGTGCTCGGGTTCTCCCATTGACTTCCATTGTGCTCGGGTGCTCGGCCGAGCACTCAAGCACCACCTAGTGTTCGACCAGAGCACCCGAGCATTACGTTGCTCGATCAACACTAGTCATCAGTATCTGATCTGTGGGGGTCTGACACCCGGGAACCCCTACGGACCTCTATAAGATTTTCCTAGGCCGCGTGATGACACTGTTAAAGAAATTTAGTTAGTTGGTGAACACAATTGTGCTAGGGTTGTATTTTATTATTAGGTGGTCTCCATCTCCTTATATCCATATTTCTTATATATTATAACTAGCTGAAGGACCCGGCTTCGCCCGGGTATATTTAATTTATTTCTTTTACTGTTTGTGTGTGTGTGTCGTTAAAAGATATTGAGAGTGCCCTCTCCAGTGCCTGCCCCTTTAGCAGTGACCTCTACAGCGGCCCACCCCTTTAACAGTGACCTCTACAGCAGCCCACCCCTTTAACAGTGACCTCTACAGCTGCCCGCCCCTAAAACAGTGACCTCTACAGCAGCCCGCCCCTTTAACAGTGACCTCTACAGCAGCCCGCCCCTTTAACAGTGATCTCTACAGCAGCCTGTCCCTTCAACAGTGACCTCTACAGCTGCCCACCCCTTTAACAGTGACCTCTACAGAAGCCCGACCCTTTAACTGTGACCTCCACAGCAGCTAGAGTGGCCACTGTCTTCACCCCAGAAAGCCAGACCTCACCGGCCATTCCCCCAAACGCGAAACAGCGCCCCAGTTCCCATGAAGACACATCACTAAACATGAGGCCACGCCCCCCTGGCTCCATGAAGACATGGAGGAGAAGCTGTCTGAGTGTGAGCTACTGAAAGGGTGGACATCCCTGTGTCTGTCCAGGCACTGCGTCGGACGGAGAACAGGTAGCCAGAAAACTGGACTGTCCAGCCTAAAGCCAGACATCTGGCCACCTTAACATCTGCCTGCCCATAGGGTGGCCAGAGGTCTTGTTTTAGGCTGGACAGTCTGACTTTCAGACTCCCTGTCCTCTGTCATGCGCAGGGCCTGGATGGACACAGCAGCAGCACTCTCAGCAGCAGCACTGTGCAGTCTGAGCAATGAGCTGCAGGGAGAAAGTCACCCTTCCCCCACCCCTGCAGCTGACAGAAGGTGATTTTTACCAATATTTTTAATCCCGGTCAAATGCAGCATGGAAGGGGCGTGGCCTGACTGAGTCAGGGGCGTGACTTAGTGGGATCTGGGGGTGGTGCTTTTAAGTCCTTCTTTTGACGGTGGCCGGAATTACAGGTCGATGCCTGATTTAGGAGGAAGGTGGGTAGCAGTGGAAGAAAACATCTTTTATTACTACTGAACAGTAAATATGTAAAATTTACATTATATTAGGTAATGATTGATGATGAGTTAGTCTAAAACATAAGTTACAGTTATAGTAACTGGGAATACCCATTTACCATTGTCATCCACAGTGCTCTGCCTCTTTAATGCAGACCTAAAGCAGTGTTAAAGAAATTTAGTTAGTGGGTGAACACAATTGTGCTAGGGTTGTATATTTCATTATTAGGTGGTCTCCATCTCCTTATAGACATATCTCTTATATCTTATAATCTCTAAGCTCCATTAGATGTCACATATGCTTAAAAATAAAAAATGACTCATAATCACTTGATATGTCTGTAGGAAAAGAGGAACTTAGCAGAAGTTAATATATGCATATGGAATTTCCCAGATAGATGAAGTAATGTGTATCCCATTGGCTGCCATTAACACTTTTTTTTTATTTGTTGTTCAATGTATACTTGTATGATTGTGATTGGACATATTAAAATTGATGACAAAGGGGGGTGTGATTACACCAACATGTATTTCTAATAAAATTAGCTTAAAAATAAAAATGACTCATAATCACTTGATATGTCTATAGGAAAATAGGAACTTAGCAGAAGTTAATATATGCATATTGAATT